>APFE031657992.1:5884-41821 GCA_000404065.3 Pinus taeda | reverse complement strand
AATAGAAACGAAGCTAAGAGATCAAGGTACTTCCCTCTTGAGTAAATCCTTTTTTTGGTGTCTTAAGAGCTTGATGGCTTGAACAGCATGTGGGATCCTTGGTATCCTGGGAGGTGACTATTCCCGCCGAAAAAGTCCTCGCCCTCCAACAGAGCTAGCAAACCTGTCGCTTGTAAACACAGAAAACACTTGCAAACAAATTGTTAGTGCAACAAGGGACTTGGTATATAGAGACCAAGTTGAGCTTGTCATTCAACCGAGAATGGACAAGCTACAACAAGTATGCAAGATATACCAAGCCCAGAAGAGATCTGAGATAGCTGCAGATCTCTCCTCCCTAGACAATAGTGCCTTGCAGGCAAACTGAAAAAAACAACGTAGATTAGCAAAATGAAAATCACATGAACCTTAAACACACAGTATACCTCATATACCAAGACATGCACCAACGAGAAGCTGCTAACCCCAAGACTTTATTATTAAAGAATGCTGATACACAATCCGCAGATTTCCGCCAGCCCATAGCTCGTTTATCATGATACAATAAGAGCCCAAGGCTCATATAATAGGAAAATGGGAGACAATCCCAAGGCAAATTTCCAATGACAAATGGCAATAAGGTGAAGATCCCAATGAAGAAATGAAATGACAAGTGGCTTGATGACAATCCCAATGTGAAGATAACTGCTTGAAATATGCTGAGCTAACTGATGTAAACTGATGTTCATTTGTTGAGTTAATTGGCTGAGTCTGAACATGTTAAACTGCTGTTTTGCACAAGTTAACTTGCATATTTTCTGCTGTCCAGCCCAACTCGGCTGCCTGTGTAAACTTGCTGTCCACATGCACAAAATCTGGGCTGCGTATATTGCTGAGTTAACTGTTTTGTTCATTATGCTGATACGTAATGCTGTTGGCTGGCTTCAAACTTGCGTATCTACCTTTGATTGCTGACTGTGATTGCCAACGTAACCAGCTGCCCACCGTTTTAAATGCTGGAATATAACTTGCTGATTTAACTGGCTCAGCTGCCACATAAACAGCTGTTTTAATATGCTGTATTTATTTGCGTTGACTGCCCTGTAGATTTTGCTGACCTGTACGTTACATTGTGGCTGGGCTGCCGTACGGACAGCGTATGGACAGCTGAGTTATAAACTATGCTGCCAACGTATTTGCTGAGTGGCTTTCCATTGGGCTGAGTGATATGCTGAGATGGAAATCCATGTTACCATTCCATTGACTTTTGACTTGCTGAAGGATGGCTGCCGTACGGACGTACGGAAATCGTACGGACTTTATTCATTTGCTGAGCTATGGTGAGGTGGGGGTCCCACTTAATAAACCTTTACCTTATAATATTTTCTCAAAAATTAAATCAAAGTTTTGAAATTCCATTTGCCTCATGACTTCAACGTTGACTTTGACTTTGACTTTGACTTTGACTTTTGTTGACTTTGAGTTGACTTGATTTGAAACTTCATGTGGTGGGCCCCACATTTATTTGCCACGTCACCTTTGATCATCTGCTTAATCTCCATGTCAAAATTTGACTTATTTTGACTTTGGAAAATTTTTTAAATTTTTCCAATTATTCATTTTTTTGAATTTTTTTCTTCATTTTTGCCACTGTCACTTGAAAAATCGCCTTTTGAGGGACTCTGAGTCATTTTTTTGACCCCCAAAGTAGGCTCTAAGAGAATACTGGGCCTCTGAGGATGAATTTCAAGTGGTCATACACCCCAGACATCTCCTAAGGCCACTTATTTATGCCTTTACATAAAAAATAATTAAAAAATCCCGTTTTGCGGGAAATTTTTAACTATTAAAAAATCTTACTTAGACCTAGCCAAATTCCACGAAACTTTTCGTGTGATCTAGTATGGTAATATACATCAACCCTAGACACTAAGATGCGTCAGGGGCTCAATCTTCAAACCGTCACCTCGGCTTTGGGGTGTGCCCGAGTGAAAAAATCCAGAGAATTATCCCCCTCTGAAAAAGAAGGGAAAAGAAAGGGATAATTCACCGGATAAAAAAAAAACACTCCAAGGTGTACTCGTTTGCTGATCGAGTCCCACATCCTAGGCCTGTTACAAATTCAAGAAACATCATACTAGCATCACTTATTACAATTCCCCGTAGGGTGTGGAATCTGGGTACAAAGAAGAAATATGATGAGAAGATAGAAGGAGAGTTAAAAAAACTCTGTTGACTGATGACATCTGATGGTACAAGTGTCCTCTGGATCATCCTTGGGCATGGAGTCGTCAAATAATCGTCAGGTGCTACTCCAGCAGTCAACAGGTCAAAGCATATTGAGATCAAGTATCACTTCATTAGAGACTATATCCAAAAGGGAACTGTCAAGCTTGAGTACATTTCCACAAATGAGCGGATAGCGGACATTTTCCCCAAAGCCTTACCACGGGGCAAGCATGTCTACTTCAGAGGCAAGATGGGAGTGGTGACGAACACTTTCCTTGGTAAGAGGGAGTGTCAAAATTTGGGTACCAGAGGACAAGTGGTTCCCTAAGGCTTTGATCTTTAACCTAGGGAAAAGTGTCCAAATTTATTTGTACTTTTCTCCTAAAGTGACTTTATAAGTGGTAAAGTCAATTTAATTTAAAAGTGACTTTATAAGTGGTAAAGTTACATTCTAATTTAAAGGTGACTTTATCAAAGTCAATGAAGAATTAGAAAGTGAAAAAGTGACTATGGAAATAAAAGGCTAAGTGGGTCTTTATTTAAGTGGGTGAGTTAAAAAATAGAAAGTGAGAATTAAATGCACATGTATTCTCATCCCTAGATCTAAATGAATCTCAGCAATTAGATCTTAGGGTAACCCAAAAGGTCATTTAGAGAGTAAATGAAGAAGAGAAGAGAAAAAGATCAATTCATTCTTTCACGAGCATTTGAGAGAAAGAGAAGAAAGAGCAAGGAGAAAATTTTTGAGCAGTGAGGAAGTAAAGGAGAGTAGCAAGAAGACATTTCAGCAAATTTGGGCAACAACATTTATTGGCACGCATCCCAAGGCAAAATCGTACAGTGGGAGAAAAGCACATAAATCAAGGAAGAGGGACAGCAGCCAGGGCACGAATTTCAAGGCAAGTTTTGGGCACAATTTTCAAGGCAGTCGTACTGCTGAAATCCGTAAGGTTTGTATAGTCTATACAGCAGGCTCTGGGCATGATTTTCGAGGCAAGCCGTACAGAATTTAATGTTGTTTTATTGCTGGAAAAATTTATGTTTTGGCAATTTGCTAATTGGCACGATTTTCGAGGCAGAGTTCAAGCACGAAAATCGAGATAAGTTGTAATTTGTGGTTGCTGGAATTTTTACTGTGTATTTCAGTTTCTCTGTAAAAGCATTTTCAGAAATAAAGAGCTCTCAAACTGGTTTTCCCCAAGAGTTGTAGGGGGGTTTTTCCAGGGTCACATTGACCAAAATCAGTGTTATTTTCTGTGTGGCTATCATAATTTTGCTGTGTTTTATTTATGCAATTTCAGCAGCTGTGAAATCCCTAAATTTGTGTTTTTAGAAAATATTGTCATTTCTAGATTTTAGAATTTTTATCATGCTTGGATTTAAAACTAAATGCATGGAGTGATAAGGAAAACTGATAACCGGAGTGGGGGTTGAAAATCTTCACTAATTTGAGTCATGTCCATGCCAATCATGATGTAAATGATCTGCTTCTTTGAGTGGGAATCCGAACTGTTCTTTGAAGAGATCCAACATTGTAATGTAGAGATCATGCCATGGTGTGGAGTGTGAGAGACACCAAGGCTGTTGTTATAGATCAGACTTTGACTTCAGACCTTCAAAACCCTTACTGAAGATGACTGAAGTTGTGAACTACTTATTTGACCTTGATCTTTATAAAGAAGGATCCAAACTGAGTTGTGGAAGGATTTGTTAAAACTATTGTTACATATCCTGAGATCTGAAGATTGTTGACATCTTAAGCCCTTGCTGATGTAGGTTGGTTTCTAATCTAGGGTTTGATTCTGCCATGTAGATCTTTAGTTGTTTTGATATCTAGTAGATACTTGATTCTTGAATGTCTCTTTTCTGCCCTTCCTTTGATTGTTGAACCTATCCCTCTGATACCATGTTGAAGAATCTAGGGCATGCATAATTAGAGTGATTCTGCGTTACATGATAACAATTTGTGAAGTGTTTATGCAATCTTTATCTTAGCTTGTTGTTTACTTTATTATTAGCATGTGTAATTTAACTTCATCAAACTGCTAACAAAAACAAAAGGGACAAGAACACAAATGGTTGGCTATCTGCCGGGGCCAAAACCTCTCCCTCTTGGAGAGGAAAACCCATGCGTAAATTCTTCTTATAGAGATTCGATTGACGAATACCAAGACCATGACCCTTGACACACTCTGCCTCTCCAAGACCCAGACATCAATCCTTCTTTTTGTCGCTGCTAAGATCATCCTCATTGCTACATCATTGAAGCTATCACTACAGCATCCCTGAGATCTTCACTGTTGCTTCTTTATCAATGAGATCCATTGAGATCTTCACGGTGATCTCTTATGCTTTCATTAATGTACTAAGATCTTCATTATACCAGTCTTTGCATTATGTCAGCAAGATCTTCATTGAAGTTTTCCTCATGTGGACTGTGGACTATGCTTTATCTCACTGTATACATCATTCCTTGATAGTCAGTATGCTGGAGCTTTAGTACTGCTACTTCTTGTTATACATTCACTGCTCTATTGTCCCTTCACCTTATGCCGAGACTCAGTATGGAATTTGGAGATCCATCACAGGATGATCATTGAGCTTCCTATCATTGAGACATCCACTATTGAGAAGGAGAGCACTGCCATCCATATCACTGAGATCAATACCAAGACTTCATGTTGGCTGCTACAAGAATATAGTATGTGTGAAGGCCGAGGGTATACTATCCATCACTTACGCTGCATGATCTACTCTTATTCATCTGAGGACATCACAGGTATGCCGAGAGGAGGATAATCTAAGTTATGTTGCTCCTTGTACCCATCTGAGGAGGTAGTTGAACCTTAGATCTATCCCACAAAGAAATGCAGATTTGTTGTAGCTTCTTACTGCGGCTCCTTGACTTTGACTACGGCTCCTTAACCTTGACTGCGACTTACTGTGGCTCCCTTCTCCATTCACTACAGCTTACTACGGCTCCTCTTCCTCCATAGACTACGGCTTACCCTTCACTGCGACTCATCAGAGATAGTCGAAATTTTCTCTGTCATTTTTGTCTACCCTTCATGGGTATTTATAGTGGTTATCCATATATGTAAGCCGACCTTAACTCATGAACCGACATGTCCATGTATTTATACATTTAAATTCATTTCTTTGGAGCCCACGTGATCATCTCCTTATTGCTTTGCTTGCAGACTTCGGAGGGCTTGATTTGAGGCATTGATCTTGGTCTTGGAGTGTTGCTACACTAGTTGAAGACTTGTACACATTTACATGGACTCCTGACATGATTCTTTGACATAGAAATAAATTCTAAAGACAACAAGAAGAAGCATTTCACCTAATGACACCTCTTGCTCATGAAACCCATGCAGCAATATTACAAAGATAATTTATTCTCTTTTATTACATCAAATACAAAGATCATGTCATTATGAAGACCGAACCTAGTTACACTTTCTTCAACAAAACCGTCCTATGGAACTGCCACCATCTGTTGAATATATGGCCTTCTGTTATATTCACTAGTTATCTAGGATAGCATTCTAGGTACAGAATGTTTTCAGCAAACAATTCTAAAACTTGACCTTGTATAAATGACCTGTATTGATGCTCCCGAAGCACAACGGGTCACACCATCTTGACCTTATTAAGAATTACCTGTGACTAATGCTCCCAGAGCACAACGGGTCACACCATCTTGACCTTATTAAGAACTACATGTGACTAATGCTCCCAGAGCACGACGTGTCACATTAGTTTATGCTATAGTTGGCATGTTCTTTGTGGCTCTGCATCATTTGATTCTTGCATAATATAATAACATACAACAACTTAATAAAATTGCACCATAAAAATATCTACCAACAGCCCTTGTTTTTTTTAACCCTCTTTTTTTAACTCCTCTAGCCACTTAAAAATTTAACTTCTTATTTCTTATTTAAACCCACACAATTTATTTTCCATAAAAACTACGTCAAACTTTATGTGTTGGCCTGTTGAAAAATAAAATCAAAGCTTTGAACTCATGCACGGCACGATTGAGGGAATAAGTAGTGAATAAAACATTCACATATTTCATTCACTTTCACGTGACTGCAATGCATGCCCTCCAACCATATCGAACCTCCATACGCTCAGCATAACCATTGACGTCAAAGCTGCAGATCGTTGAAGACATGAAATGAAATGAAATAAAATTTTAACATCCATGAGACTAGATATAGTCTGTGGGACCACTAGCTTCCCTGCCTTTCTCCTTTTGTAATTCAATCCTCTTATTATTCAAATTAATGATAAGTTGACCCAACCTTCTAACAATCCCCTCACTGAAAAGACAATGCCAAGGAACCGATGTTAACATATTGTTGTAACTGTCTCTGATGTCTCTGAAAGCATCACATTTCAAAATGAAATGTTTTTCCGATTCCACTGCCCCAGAAGTGCAAAAAGTACACACTCGTTCTTCCCAAGCTTCTTTAGGTCTTTTCCACCGACCTATTTCGCACCGTAGTTGATGTGAGTTAGTTCTTAATTGAGCAATAAGAATCTTTGCTCTCCATGGAATGCTAGCTCCAATGTACTCTTTTTGTTGGAGATCACAAGTGGGGTTGAATTCTTGAACATAGTACTTCTTCTTTCTACCCAACTATTTTCCCCATATACGCTTATGAAACTTCTCCATAAAAAAACTCTTTAAATCCTTGCTATTTGTGGGACATGCATTGAAGTAAATATTCCATTTTTGCATCCATTTGTTGTTTTGTCTCATCCATAATTTCTTTCTTTCACTCATTCCTTCATTGAAGATAATTTTAGGCCATCTACCTTCTCCCATTTGCTCAATTCTTTGTAGATACCTTACGAGACGCACCATATCAATTGCTTCGATGGAAGTTGCTCTTGTTTCACTCAACATTATCTCATAAGAAACCGAACTTTTTATTTTAAACTTGCTCATGATCAAGCGTTTTTGGATTTTCTCAACTTGCTTCCATTTTGAGACAAGAATGCTGCTAGCCCACAATTCACACCCATATAATATCACTGGACAAACTAGGAGCCCAAAAAGCACTTTAATTGTTTTCCAATCGCATAACTCTACCTCTCTACATCTGTTTTGAAGAGCATATATGCTTTCCACCCTCCTAAAATTCTCTTCTTTCTGCAGTGTTCCCAATTAAGCTTATTGTTGAAATCAATCCCAAGGTACTTGTATTCATTTACTTCGTCAAGAATGTTGCCTTCAAAGAAGAATGTATGTTGGCTCCGTTTCTTTTTATTTGAGAAAATCATTTTTTTGGTCTTGTAGGTATTGACTTGCATCCCCACTATTTTACAAAAATGCTCGAGGGCATATAGGTGCATCTGCAATCCCTATGCCAATTTAGCAATCAATACAAGGTCATCATCATATAAAAGAAGCTTTATCACAAACTCCCGCAACTGAACACCATCCCCACCTTGCAGATTTAGCCACTCTTCCAATTTATCAATATATAAACCAAAAAGAGTAGGGGATAAAGGGCAGCCTTTCTTGACTCTGATGTCACTTCTAAAACTTTCTGAAATGCCTGCTGAAGTTCTAATTTTGACTTTCACCTCTTCATGAGGCCTATGGACAGAAATTTTATAATGCAAAGGAATTTCAAGTTCTTCCATTCTACTCCACAACTTATCGATAGGGACCATGTCAAATGCCTTTTTGAAGTCAACAAAGCAGCAAAATACTTCTTTTTTTTCCCTCCCAAACCTTTTCAATAATGTGTCTCAACGTGATACCATGATCTACTGTAGAATGTTTCGGCCTAAAACCCACTTGCCCTTTTGCCCTCTTTTCTTTGACTTCCGCCTACTCAATGATTCTATTTTCTACCATGTCGCTGAAGAGCTTTGCAAACAAAGGATTGATCATAATGGTTCTATAGTTGGAAGGATTATTAATGTCTCCACTTTTAAAAAGGGGTATTGCTATACTAGTTGTCCAATCTCTTGGGAATCCTTGTCGAATGACGTTGTTGAATATTTCCATGATGAAGTTCAACCAAGTCCTTTGCCTTTCCTATTTTCAACTTCTTAATTCCTGTCTCTACTTCCTGTAAAGTGAAAAGCTTTGTAGTTGTGTTGATCCTAGGAGAAAGCTCCTCCTCTGATTCTTTCTCATAAAGTTGTCTTACATAGTCAAACCATTGATTAGTCGTAATATTATTTTCAATTTGCTTCTTCCTTTGTTGAAGTTCCTGCTAAAAAAGCTTTGGGTTATTCTTACCTAGATATATTAACTCTTCTGCCCTTGTTTGCATGAACTCATCTTTTTTCCTTTTTAAAATCTGCTTATATAGCTTTACATTCATCTTCTCCTCGCCTGCCTTTTTCAAGGTTTTCCTTGCCATTTTTCATTCCTCATTAAACCAAGCATTTACAGGAAAACAATTTGATTCAGATTTCTTTTTTTTTCTCTTTTGCACTTCTCAAGTGCACTCTGAATTATATTTGTTAACTCGTGACTATTGAGGTTTTGGGAACTACTCTTCCCTTTTTGAATTGATCTCTCCAACATTGTTTTGAAGATAGTGCAATTTTCTTGCGTTAGAAGAATTTTGCCCCTTGATATTGATTGTCAAGAACATTGGGTTTTCCTCCTACCATGTCTTTCTTCTAACCAAGATAGCTTTATATAAATTGGGTTATGGTCTGATTTTAAGTCCCACATATGCTCTCCAATCTTAACTTCATCTCTCCTTTCTATCAAGCTTTGTGAACAAATAACGTAGTCAACAACACTTGCCCCATTGTATGTGTTGCAAGTGACCTTCCCAAACCTTTTCCATTTATCTAGACCAATGCAGATAATTAAGTTGAAAGCACCACACAACATGAGCAACTCCTCTCCAAATGATTGCTAGCTTTATCATCTTTCGAACATCTCAACCATTGGGGATTCTCCTCTTCAATGAGCCAAATAGGATTGTGATCCTCTTTGCAACAAAATATACTAGCATGTTGATTTGTTGTTCTAGCATTGAAATCTCCCACTAAAAGAACTTCTCCCTGCTAAGAATATACAACAATATCCTGCTTTAAAGCTGCATATGGGTCTTTGCTATCTAACCCCTTATTTTTGTAAGCTTTTGAGCCTTGAGGTGCAAAATAGCATGCTGCAATTTTTATGTGGTTCTCATTCTCTATTATTTTGAATCATAAATATTGTTTATTTGTATCTTCTTTCACAAACGGTATGTGACGACCTTCTTTTTCTTTCACTAAAACCAGTATTCCTCCAAACCCTTTGCCATTTTTTGCTGCCTCGTTCCAAACTGCTAATTTCAAATAACCATGAGTCGGTTGTGCAACATCCCACCGTGAGGATCTAATTGGAAAACGCCGCCATTATTAAGCAAATCTTTCACTCTGCTAGATTGGATTTCGAGCGGATCAACCTCAAGCAACACATTCTTTAACTCAACAGGAGCTAGAGAGCTGAGCAAAGCACCGTTCTTGTTTTTTTTTGGCGGAAGCAACCTAGTGAAGCGTGAGAGCCACATCGGCGACCGAGTAACAGTGTTGCATTTGAAGAAGGGAGATCCAGTGATATCACCGCTGCTGAACGCACGCCAAAATGTACTCATATTCCGCGGATGATTACAGAACGCATCAATTATCGCATTGGCCGCTGCAAACTCTCCTCGAGTCCATGAAATGAACACATTCCTCTCATCAATCGTCGCTTTCCTTGATGTCATACTTCCATTATAACAATCTCCAATCTTCTACCAGATGTCTTCTGACGGAAATCAGCGGAGACGGAGCCTTTTCCATCCATTCAGAAGGGGATACGGTTGTTGTCTATGACTTTTTATTCGTGCCTTTCGATTCTCCTTGGCGAGCATCATTGCTACTAAACAACAAACTGTGATCATTTTTACCGTTGCGTGCAAGATCTCAAAATGTAGCCCTTCTCCTTCGATTGCACCATTTCTTGCAACCGATCTCATTACAACAACACTTAAACTAAACACACCCTAATATGCCACACATGAAACAGAACACAATGATTAACTCTCGCTATCTACCCTACATATTAACAGGAAATTAGCTATCTCAACTCTCACATTTTCCTCGCCCTCCCTTACGGGAGTCAAGTCAGTACCGGCTCTCATACCATATTAGAAATCTGAAGAGAGCTAGAGATCAATGGCACACATCACAAATCACATTATATTTTTATTGATTTCACAGACATTACATATATAGGAATGCATGATACTTCTAGATCCGAGAATGGTGGATCTAGATTGCTAAAAATAGTTGATACAACTAATAATCTAGGAACTCACACACTTATACCTCATGACAACTTGGAAGTCATGGAAGCATTACTTCCAATATCCTGGAGGCTGATGACGAGCTGCTCTTGCAGCTGGTGGTCAATACCACCCTTCCATCCAAAGACCCAGAGAAAAGTGGGGGAAATCAGTGAATTAGTGCTGGCAATGTACCAGCTTCCTTGTACTTCCCTTGAGCATGGGAGGGTGGGGCACATTAAAAAATGTCATAATGCATGAATAGGTTAATCAAATGACAGTAAAAATAAGTTCTCAAAATAGTCTTTTGAACTTTTTTCTTAATCTTGCAACTAAACTTAATTCAGTCTTTTGAAAGATATAACTATTTGCTAGCATTTTTCTACATGTAAAATCAATGACTATGGGTCCTGTTACTCTGCAGACGATGTTGCAGAGTATCTAAGATTTAACGCATTCCATGATGGATGTTGCATCCTCTCACAGGTAGGAAATAGATCCAAAAATGAGTTCCCTCGGCTTTCTAGACAGAAATTACAGCATTTAGCATTAGTCAATCATCGGTTCTCAATCAAAATGGCCTTGTATGATTTCTTCGGCTTTTTTCAAAATGGATAGCTAATACATGAATAGGTTAATCAAATGAGAGTTAAAAACAAGTTCTCAAAATATAACTTTTCCTGAATCTTACATTCTAGTACTGCTATAATAACTTGCGAGTTGCAACTAATACTGCATTTTCATTTTGTAAAATATCTACTATTTTACACTACTGATTTTGTAACTACTTGCATATAATACTTAAGTTCAGTTATTTTGGAAGATATCTAAAAATTTTGCTGGCATTTTTCTAAATGCAAGATAAATAAAAAATGGGTTATGCTACTCTGCAGACCACGTCGCAGAGTACCTGTAATATAACCCATTCCATGATGGATGTTGCATCCTCTTACAGGTAAAAGGAAATTACAGCATTTAGCATATAGTTGATCATCTGTGCTCAAGCAACATGGCCTTGTATGATTTCTTCGGCTTGTTTAAAATGGATGGGTTATATTTTAATCGGACACAGTAGTTTAACATTTAAAAATTACCCAAGCCAAAAAATCAATAATCAAAAAATTAGTGAGATTCCTAAACAATTAAACACATACATGAATGGTGACTCCTAAACAATGTATAAGACAAATTTAACTATAAATTTTAAGCCTTAATTTTTTTATATTATAATTTATCAGAGGTGATTAACAATTTGTATGCCTACTATATGTTTGCTAATTATAATATTATCATAGCTAAGCTCCTAAACAATTAAACATGTACATGAAGGGCGACTCCTAGAAAATGTGTAAGATAAATTCAACATCTTGTATATAAATTTTAAGCCTTAATTTTATTATATTATAAGTTATCATAGACAGGTGATTGACAATTTGTATGTGTACTATATGTTTTCTAATTATAATATTATCATAGCTAAGTGATTAACAATTTCTACGTCTCTAGATGTTTGCTAACTAGTCATTATCATTTGGCTATTATCCTAATCATTGTGTCTGCAAGCATACTTTAAGGGAATTGTAACTAACAGAGGCAGTGTTCAGAAAGACATAATTTCAGCCTGATCAAGCTTCATCAATAGCAGCAATGAATCAAGAGGCATCAATTCAAAACATTTCATTGGGGGAAAGACTCGAATTCAGTTCATGTTCAGACTTGATGGGATCATAAACAAGAGAAGAAGCTCTCCATTTTAAAAGGCCACAATCAGAATTTGATTTATTAAATCAGTTGATGGAAAGCGCAAGTTCAACTATCACAACAGAAAAAAATGCAAAGACCCTCCTGATACAAATGAACAATTTTAATGCATGCCAGTAGTTGCTTTACGTTGTTTAACAAATTTCATAATAGAGCCTGGACGTGAAATATTCAAATGTAAGGCCAAGTTATTTGAGGAAAAACCAACAAATATAGGACCTAGTTATTTGAAGAGAAAACATCACAAACATGTTCTTAATTTCTTGTGAATTTTGCTTAAAACGTACAAAACATGTGTACATGCTGTGTGAGAAGTAAAATGGATATCATCACATTCCCCATATTAAGTGCGTGTATTTGAGATATCTCAAGTAACATGAACATAACTCTGTTTGATACATGCATCTATTACTTACCCTGAAAATTATTTTCCCTTGCAAAAGTCCATATGGCACAGGGCCAAAATGCCTGGAATCTCTAGAAATAGAGAGATTATCGCCTTGAAGCCAAACATGCCCTTTTGGTACCTGCAAAAGAAACATAAATATGATTCTTAGTACTCCAAATTACAACCAGGAGAAATGCATTGATATCCACATCATAAATCAAGCTAGCACTACTCAAAGTTGGAAGGTTGCACTTCATACCACAACTGACTGACTCTGTCCTTGATTAGCCATAGAAAAATCAACTCTGTCACCTTCTAAACCCATAACCCGCTTGCAAATGGTCTTCTTCGGATTTTCAGTAGAGCAAGCAATAACAAGATCGCCATGCTTTATATTTCCAAATCTAGTGGATAATCGTTCAACCAAAAGAACATCCCCAGACATGTTTAGGGTGGGGAGCATGCTTGGGCCCATTGTCTGTTGACAGAAGAATAACTCTGCTCAAACCTAACGCCTAAAGTTTGACTTACAACACTATACTGTGCTAAAAAAAAGAATTATAACATACAACAAAGAAGGGAAAGAGAAATAGAAAACAAAGATAGAGATGGTGACAAACCAATTGAGGACCACAAATGTAGTTTGAGGTGACATGCATGGCACAGAGAAACTTGACTGTAATGGCAGCCCGTTCCCATGCCTCCTTGGCAAAATTCCTCCATGGAAGTCCACCAATATCAGTTGCCAGTTTCCATGCCATCTCCTCCAAATTCAGCCAGTAAAGTGGCTACACAGAGCACCTTTTACCTTTCACTGAATAGCCTTGAAAGAGAAGTCTGAAAAAAATAGTATTACTCTTCCACCTAATCAATTTTAAAATTAATAGACAAGGTATGACTAACTTGAGTTGAGAAGGGGAAGATTCACATAACATAAACATATAAAATGAATACTACAAATAGGGATCAGACAGTGAAGTTTATTTATGGAAAATATGCCTTACATTAACAAAGAAATATTTAGAAAACTGAAATTAAAGGTGGAAGGGTATATAAAATTAATAGACAATATATAACTAACTTGAGAAGAGAAGGGTCAGGTTCACATAAAATAAACATATAAAATGAATACTACAAAAAAACAGGGATCGGACAGTGCAGTTTACTTTTGGAAAATGTCTTATATTGACAAAGAAATAATTAGAAAACTCAAATTAAAGGTGGAAGATTATATAGAAAGCCGAATCATATCCTCACCCTTTGTTAGCTTTTTGGTTTGCTCCAAAAGTGTTTTCAGCTTGCTAGGAGAGTGCTAGCTCTCCTAGCCCTTTGGTGATGCTTCATGGACATACAGATGGCTCAGTTTGGGTGGACATTTGACCTTGGTTAGAGTGCTAGCATAGTGCCCTTACCTAGGAGGTTGTTACCCTAACCAGCATTATGACAAAATCTAGTAGCCTAATGCAAAGCCTTACTATTGTCACTTCAATGGCTTCTCCCTTGTTATTTTGTGGATGGATATTATCCCCACAAGGGAGGCTTCCCTAGCAAAATTTAGAGGTTAGATGACTAAGGAACACTAAGCCAACTAGCCGTCTAAGGAGCTTGAAAATTATATACCCTAAAAGAATTTTCAATAAAGATAGGCTCGAGGTGAAAATGAGATAATGGATTGGAGACTACCAGAAAAGCCTAAGATGCCAAGATAAGTTCTATAGTTTTTCAAGTTGGCCCTCTCACTAGCCAGGATCAACTTATGGATTGTTGTTATAAATTTGGGTTTCAAAAGCAGTTTTACAATAGGCAAAACTTTACAACAGCAATAGAAGTAGCTCTATAAAGGTATGATCGACAAGGAAGGGAGTTCCAGGCTATCAAGAAGGTAAACAAGGGATAGGTCAACAATATATTTTTGATGGCTAAAAATGCGGAAAACAGCAAATAAAACCTAGACATCAGCCCTAAAAATGGGGGTGAAAAATGCATGACATGACCTTTTTAAAAGTAATAGATGCAATTCCAAACTTTATGACATTAACATATAAATGCAATTTAGCTATAAAATGCAGATTTAACAAAACCTGAACCCTAGTTTACCATAAAATAAAGAAAAAGGGAAAACCAAGGTTGATCAACACACAATGGCTAGTGTCTTCAATCAATTGGGCTATGAAGTCAATAAGATGAGGTCAAAAGGCTGAGGACTTTGGATAGAGAGGGAGGACAGAGAGTTCGCTTCAGTGCAAAGCCTTTGTTTTAGGAGATTTAAGGTCAAAGGATTCAAATCTAAATCCTTTGATGGATACTTGATGACAAATTTTGCATCATAAGAAAATAAAGTTCATAAATGATATTGTAATTTTTAATATGGCACCAAGATATACCCTAATTTCAATAATCAATGCAACATGGAAGAAAAATAGCACTAAAATTACACCATTCATCCAAGCATCACTTCATCAATCCAAAGAAAATCTCTCCATGCAAAACAGACCTTCTCCAAGACAACTCGGTAGCCTACTTTGCCATTGCATCCAAGTGAGAGAGAGAACTAGTGTGCACTCTTTGCAAGAGAAAGAAATGAGTGTGTTGTTGGATTCACACTTATACTAAGAAGGTGGGGGGTGAACCTATATAAGACAATTTCTTATTTGAACATTCATGAATCATAACCAAACAATCTCACATATGGAACACAAGGTAAACCTTTTTATCAAAGATCTTTATAGGCACCAATCTATTGATACAAACTTTGTTGACACCAACCTATTGTTACAAAATTTGTAGGCACCAACTTACAAGAGACACCACATGCCTGTCCTTAATAGGGTTGAAATTTGACCTATAATCCTGCCTTAGAATCTCTGCATAGCTTGCCTCGGAATTCACTCATCCACAGACTTTGTACTTCAAAACTTCGATTTATCATAGAGATGATCTTGTGGCTCAAATTCACCTTTTGGCCTCAGATTCGCATTACCCTCAAAGATTCGATGGTCAATTTGGAGGAGGACGAATGGGTATAAAGAGTGCCTCCCTTGGGCAGGTCGACTTGACAAATGGAGGGTCGATTTGACCATTTGGGTTTTGACCAAAAAGACACATAAATTTTGATTTTTCTTTTCTTTTTTAAATATAATTTTTTTCTTTGAGCATGAAACCCATGCTACAAATAAAATTATTTTAAATGATAGAAATACATTATGAAGACCAATACTAGTTACAAAATTCAACATCCCCTCTGCTGAAAGATTTGTAGGCACCAACCTAAAAGAGACACCAATCCCCTCCGTTGTGAGATTACCCACAAGAGACACCAACCCCTCTATTGCATTTTGTAGGAACCAACCTACTTCGCCAAGTCAACTTGCTACTTTTTCCTTCACTAGGTATGTTAGCTAATCTTGCCGTCACCAAGGCTACTTGTTGCTTTTTCCTTTATCGGATCTATTTCTCCCAAAACTTGATCTTTGTTGGCCTCTTCCCAAGAACAAACTTGTACAACATTGCATGTATTCAATTTTGTAAAAACTTATTCTAAATTTTTAACCTGGGGCACTTATGTATGTCTCCTTGGATCACTAAATTTTTCACAATTTTAAGTCCCATAAAATAAGTTTTAGCAAAAATGCCAAACTGGCTTGTTTAAAGTTGATTTCAAGACTTATCCATAACCCTAACTTCACTAACTTCAGGTCATAAGTGTAATGAGCAGGTCTCGAACCTCTAACTTCAGATCATAAGTATAATGAACAGATCTTGAACCTCTGACTTTAGATCATAAGTATAATGAGCAAATCTCAAACCTATGACTTATGTTCATAAGTATAATGAGTAGATCTCTAAACATTGATTTCAGATCATAAATGTAATGAGCAAATCTATAGATCTCGTACCGCTTCACATAAGAGAGCAGATCAGTAAGGTATGTGTGTTCGAATTGCATTCCAAGAATAGTGGATTAACCTCTCTATATAGTCATCGTGAATTAACCTCTCTATATAGCCATCATGTGATTCGAATAAGTGAGTTTCTAGGCAAGCCACCTAGCCATCATGTGATCCGAATGAGAGAGTTTCAAGGCAAGCCAACTAGCCATCATGGGCTTTGAATGAGAAAGCTTCAAGGCAAGTCGAATTGATTATCTAGAAGAGCCAACCTAGCACTTATGGAGCAACTTGAAATTATAAATAAAAATAATAATTTTATTTTTCTCAAATACAATGAAAATAAATAATTTTATGAAGACGGACCATAACCACAATTTCAACAATTTATATGCTTCCATAAATTAGATTTACGAGCTTTCTAGATTAACTTTCAATGCTTTCAAGCATTCATTTGCTTCCTTAGATTAATGTTTTTTATTGCTTTCTTAGAGTAAAACTTTCTTTCATGACAATTTATTTTCTGTAGAATTAAAAGCTAAATTCCTAGCATATACTTTGTTGTATACTTCATAAGTTTACCTACTCGGATTGATAATTTAATGTAATGGAATTTAAAGTACAATTAAATTGATCAACACTACATTTGGCCAACATTTAACAAGGAAGCGAAAACATCGAGTCCTCCAAACTTTTCCATCAATTCTAATACTCTAGAGATCTATTGGAATACAATTGCACGTGAAAAATAGGCATAGATGTACCTGAATCAAGATTTAATAATTACCACAACTCACTGCCTAGAAAAACATGTATTAGCAAAAGAAACCCAAGATAGAAATAGATACTTGGAGATTATTACAATAAAGGAGAAGCCAAACTTTCAACAATTAGAGACAATGGCATGAACGACCAAACCAAGCACAATTTCCCATAAAGAATGCCCAAGTTGCATAAGGAAGACCACTGAACTAGTGGTCAGGGAAGGCCACGCACTCGTGGCTCTGATACCACTATTGAACGCATGCACAAAAATAGACAAGATTTAGATAAATCATATGATGCATATTACTCAAAAGATACACAAATTAATACCTTGTGTAACCCTTGGATTTCATCTTCCAAAAGGTCTCTTGGACTTCTATGACTTTTGGAATTCCTCCACACCAACCCTAACGAATTAGGTGTCCAACACCTTTCATATAATAGACCATTTTTTTTTCAAAATAAAATAACCTCACATTTATGACAAATGCTTAAGTATGGCACCTATAGCCTGTTGAAATATGTAACTAGGTCTGGTCTTCATAATGACATACGTAATCATGATTTAATAAATTTATGTAATGGGAAAAATAAATTTATTATTATTGATCTTGATGCATGGGTTTCATGCTCAAGGAAATTAATTTTTAGGTCAAGCTCCCATTGTCAGCTCCTAGGGCTTGTCATTGAGTCTACAAGTCATTAAAGTCATTGTCAAATATGAAAAACCCATTTGGGGCATGTTACATATTGTAAAGAAAATTATTTGAGTCAAAATAGAGTCAAAATAACCCTCCAAGATCAAGTCAAAAGCTATCAATCAAGTCGGCCTACACTAGCAACAAGTTGGCCTAATATCAAGTGACTGGAAGCCTATATATATGGCACTCGGCCTCATTTAAGACACACTCACTCAAGAATCAAGAAGAAGTTTGATCAAGAAAGAAAAGGAAGCCAATCACCCAGTGAAGGAAGGATAAAGAAGAGCGAAGTACTTTAGGTCTGTTTTGGGCTATAATCCTTCGCACGTGTGAGGGTTAGGGCATCATCTTGCAGCAGAAGATACCGAATTGCAGTCACTCCAAAAGAGCCAAAGTTTTGGGTCAAAAAATATCTCCTTAGCACGTTGAATCATCAAGAAAGGAAAGACAAGTCAAGTGAAGTTGAAAGAAGGAGAATTTGTCCAATTTTCAGCCACACGTGTGACCTAGGGTTTCTGCAGAAGAAGTCGACATCGCAGGTCTGTAACAGCGAGTTGAAATTCTGAGTTAAGGGTTGAAATATGAAGCAGTGGAATAAGTTTGACCAACGTTGACTTGAAGGAAAGAATTTCATCAAGGAAGAAGCTTTGACTTTATCTTGGAGGGGTTGTTGGTCAAGGGTCTTGGTCCTGGAATTCATCAATTGAAGATTCTATAAGAAGAAGAATTTTGTGGGTTTTCCTCTCAAGATTGGAGAGGTTTTGGCCCTGGCTAATCGCCTATATCTTGTCTTTTGTCTCATTGTTCTATTTTGGTAGTTGTTTGATGAAGAGAACACAATATTAATCAAGCAGAAGAAGAACCTAATTAAGAAAATTAAAAATCTTCATAAGCAGTTACCATTATAAGAGAAATCTCCTACACTTGTTGCCCCTACATTTCTCAATATGGTATCAGAGCTAAGGTGACAAGTCAAGGAAGGGCAACTCAATAAAGGACACTCAAGGACCAAAGTTCTAGAAAATTATCAAGGGAATCAATCATCAAGAAAATCCTCTCATCTCCAAGGCATTCTGAGGTCAAGGATTACAACATCATCTTGAAGGAAGTCACTAAAGAAGATCTCAAAACCCTAGCTCGTTCAAAGAAGGATTATACATTTGAAGCATCCTTGGGAACCTCGCTCCATCATCACATCAAGAAGAAGGAGACCTCAAAGACCTTATCTCTACTCAAAAGTCTACAGATCGAAGCATATTGAAGTCTACTCATCCAAGGGAAGCAAGAAGAAAGGCATTGTCGTCGTCATCAAGGATTCAAGGTGATCTTCCTCTCTTAGGCATTGTCGTCGTCATCAAGGATTCAAGGTGATCTTCCTCTCTTTGGGTCAAGGATCACTTTTGAAGGAGGACATCTTCAAGAAGAAATCTTCTATTTTCAACATAATCATCAAAATCAAGAAGGCAGCAGGTTGAAAATTTGTCATCACAAGTAAGTATCTTTATGTCTACATTTGAATCTATCAAAATGTCTTTTTGCAAGGAAAGCAACAAGTTGTTTGGAACATCAAATTTTCTAGCATGGAATAAGAGGATCAATTTGATCCTCATAGAAAATGAAGTTGTGGAACATGTTAAGGGCTCAATCACTAAACCTCCAAAGGAAGAAGCTCAAGCTCTTGCAAAGTACATGAAAGGGGAAGTAAGGACTCAAAGGATTCTCATTGAGTCCATCAAAGATCCCCTCGTACCCTATGTATCAAAGTTGGAAACATCAAAAGAAATATATGACATGCTGGTAGAATTGTTCTCCGTAAGTATTGTTGGAGAAGTAATATCATTAAAACAAGAATTCTACAAGACGATGATATCAAAAGAAGAAGGAATAGCCTCATACTTTATGAGGGTGTCAGAAATAAGAGACCAACTTCAAGAGTCGGGAGAAATAATGTCTGACAAAGAAATGACTGCAATAGTTCTCAATGCACTACTAGAGGAATGGGGCAACTTCACATCAAGCATCTGTGGGAAGAAGGAAGCTACTCGATTCAATGAACTATGGTCATTATGCAAAATCGAAGAAACCAGGCTGAAGGAAAAAGTTGATGTAGGATCAAACGAGCAAGCTCAAGCATTTGTTGCCATGGCTAAGAGAAAAGGGAAGTTTGGTCCTCAGAAAAAGAAGAAGAATATGTCGAAGATTAAATGTTATGGTTGTCATGAATATGGGCACTACAAGAGAGATTGTCCAAAGCTCAAGAAGGACAACAACAAAAGAGGAAGGGAAGAAGCCCATATCACTGAAGAAGTGGAAGAAGCTAAAAAGAAGAAATCCAAGGAAGAAGTAAATGATCTCTACTATCAGTTTTTTGTAAAGTATAGCTATTATGGTAGGAAACATTAGAAGCATGATAGAATGCATCATTTTTGGAGATGGCATCGTAAGAGCATACAATTGACGAAAGAGCTCTCGACACCATCATGAGAAGCTTGAAAGATCATTGGGGCTAAAGTCTATGGCAGTCATTAGATGGAAGTAGCTCTTGGTAACCTCATTGGAAGCATACGTAGTACTTATGGGTAGAACAAAGTCATCAAGTGTAGAGCTCAGCATACATCATTCGAAAGGAGTATTTGTAGGATGAGAAAAATCAAGATCCTCCGTTGGAATCTTCATTAGAAGGTTCACCTATTGAAAGAAGCAAGCATCTCGTTGAGAATTCCACCTTGTAGGGAATTCATTGGAAAAGATGATGGTATGATGACAAAGAAGGGAAGTAGGTCAAGATGATGGAAGTACGTTCAATCAAGGAAGCTACTAAAGGAATTCTAAGATGACCAAAAGGAAGATATGAGGTATGTATGCATATCTTCAATGAATTGAGTCACGTCATCATGTAGTTGCAGGTAGCATGGATGGATACTCTACCTCACGAGTATGATCAAGGAAGCAAGCAAGTGTCTCATTGAGAATTCCACCTTGTAGGGAATTCATTGGAAAAGATGATGGTATGATGACAAAGAAGTGAAGCAGGTCAAGAAGATGGAAGTACGTCCAATCAAGGAAGTTGCCGAAGGAATTCTAAGATGACCAAAAGGAAGATATGAGGTATGTATGCATAAGTTTAATGAATTGAGTCATGTCATCATGTAGTTTCAAGTAGCATGGATGGATACTCTACCTCATGAGTATGATCAAAGGAAAGGGATCTCTTTCTTTGAAAAGATGCATGGAGGCATGGTTCACATATTGATAAGATAAAATCAAGATAATATGTCCTCATATGGAGTATGAGGTGGTTGACAATGAAGAAGGAACTAAGGATGAACATTCATGGGGGTCAATATGTGAAAGGAAGGAAGAAGAGATTGTGAAAAATGCAACTATGTCACATAGAAAAGGAAATCAACATCTGATGACTAGAAGAATTCATTGTGACATCTCCATGGAAAAGATATGAAGACTCTGATGCAGTCTAGAAAGGAAGGAAACCCTTAACATTGTATATCTTGGAGATGTGTCAATATGTATGTAGGATGTTGATGTGGCAACAAGCAGATGTCATGATGTAAGACCATCACAAAGGTAATGTTAATTTGATGTTCATTTTTTATTTTTGAACAATATCTGGATGGGCTAATACAAGGCTATTGAAGGAAGAGTTGTGGATTTCACCTACAACTGGTACTCATGTGCTAGGATGAAAGATCCTAAAGGAAACAAGATGTGGAGAAGGTAGTTGTAAGAAGGAAAGCCAGATATGGACTAATGGATCACTTTCCAATGAAAGAAAGGATGACCTGACTGACATGATTCATAAATGAAAGTGATGGATGGTCAATGCCCTACGAAGGAGTCCTAAAAGATGAAGGCTCCAGAACAAAGAAGATGAAATTCATGACATCGAAAGAGGGATCTCTATGAGCAGTTGATTGTCCCACCAAAGAAGATTTAATCATTGCTGAAAACAGGTTCCTAGTTAAGAGGGACTCTAGAAGCAAGTCCCTGGTTAAGAGGGAGCTTGGGTACATTCCTTCGTAGGAATGGGTATATCCTCCCTAATTGAGAGGGAGAGATAGGCACATTATTCTTGTCTTCACTTGGGAAGAAAGAATGGAGGATTGGGTAAGCATCTGGCATCCAATTCTCTTTGAGGATGTGGTAGGGCATCCAAGATAAGAGTAGTCATAGAGGACTGATATTATTTGAGGATTGGGAATCCAAGATAAGAATAGTCTTGGAAGGACATACCCTGAGAGAACACGGGTGGGGTATGCTCCTTGAGAGGAAATGATGAAGGTGTCTATAAATCATTGGTCTCGTCAACATTGTGCTTTGATCTTGTGGAGAGATAGAGCAGTTAGTCAAAGCATTTCTATGTGACAATGCTGGATGATATGATGCTATACAGATGTATTACCAATCTGACACTTCTTATGAGAATTCTTCAGATTGAGAATGTCCAAGTACCTTGTATGGATAATGAATACCTCCCTAGTTAAGAGGGAGTGTTGAAATATGTAACTAAGTTTGGTCTTCATAATGACATATGTAATCATGATTTTTTATATTTGATGTAATGAGAAAAATAAATTTATTACTATTGATCTTGAGGCATGGGTTTCATGCTCAAGGAAAATTATTTTTAGGTCAAGCTCCCATTGTGAGCTCCTAGGGCTTGTCATTGAGTCTACAAGTCATTAAAGTCATTGTCATGTATGAAAGACCCATTTGGGACATGTTACATACTGTAAAGAAAATTATTTGAGTCAAAGTAGAGCCAAAATAACCCTCCAAGATCAAGTCAAGAGCTATCAATCAAGTCGGCCTACACTAGCAACAAGTCGGCCTAAAACAGTGACAAGTCAGCCAAATAGCAAGTGACTGGAAGCCTATATATAGGGCACTCGGCCTCATTCAAGACACACTCAAGAATCAAGAAGAAGTTTGATCAAGAAAGAAAAGGAAGCCATTCACCCAACGAAGGAAGGAGGAAGAAGAGAAAAGCACTTTAGGTCTGTTTGGGGTTATAATCCTTCACACATGCGAGGGTTAGAGCATCATCTTGCAGCAAAAGATACTGAATTGTAATCACTCCAAAAGAGTCGAAGTTCTTGGTCAAAGAAGATCTCCTTAGCAAGTTGAATCATTAATAAAGGAAAGACAAGTCAAGCGAAGTTGAAAGAAAGGGAATTTGACCAATTTTCAGCCACACGTGTGACCTAGGGTTTCTACAGAAGAAGCTGAAATTGCAAGTCTTTAACAAATAGTCGGAATTCTGAGTTAAGCGTTGAAACCTGAAGCAATGGAATAAGTTTGACCAACGTTGACTTGAAGGAAAGAAGTTCTTCAAGAAAGAAGCTTTGACTTGGTCTTGGAGGGGTTGTTGGTCAAGGGTTTTGGTCTTGGAATTCATTAATTGAAGATTCTATAAGAAGAAGAATTTTGTGGGTTTTCATCTCAAGAGTGGAGAGATTTTGGCCCTAGATGATCACCTATATCTTGCGTCCTTTGCCTCATTGTTCTTTATGTTTTGCTAGTTGTTTCATGAAGAGAACACAATATTAATCAAGCTGAAGATGAACCTAATTAAGAAAATTAAAAAGTCTTCACAAGCAGTTATCATTATAAGAGAATCTCCTACACTTGTTGCCCCTAGATTTCTCAACACAGCCTTCCAAGATAGTTTTCTATATATAAATCAGCAAGCTAACGTTGATTTGTGGCATGTATAACAGCCCCTATTTCCTTACATTCTCATTCACTTGCCCTCTTTAATCTATGCTTCCATCACTCAATTTTCCATAGATGTGATTAAGAACTTGGTCTAGGGGTTTCTACCTTCATATACCTTTCCCACACTACTCATTTATTCTATTTTACTACAACCATTTGTTTAGTTGAGGTTAACTCTTTCACAAAATCACCTTGAACATCCGCTGTATAGACTTAACAATCGTATCTTTAAGGAAGACCCTCTTGAGTTGAAGAAAAGCTAACCAAAAGTAAAAGGAAGAGTTATTGTGGTGATAATGGGTAGCCGTCCTAAGTGCACAAAAATATCTCCTTAATGCTTAGGGCTTTACATCATACAAAGGTGCTAGATTTTCTTGTAATAAGGGAAAAAAGCCATTTCCCATCCCTAGATGTCAATACTAATGCAAATCTACGACAACTTGTAGCTCAGATATAGGAAAAAGAGAGAGCTGCCCCAAGGAGGGTTCAAAATCACAACTTCATTAATTCACTAAGAAACAAAGAAAAAACTATTAAGTAGGGGTTCATTGGTGAATATAAGGATAAAATACCCTAAAACTGGGTGTTGTCCAAAATTAGGGTATTTCAAACCTTAATTTGGAACTATAACAGCTTGGAAACAGGGATGAAACCCTTATTTCAGGACTGGAAATAAATAAATAAAACCCTAAAGATTATTGGATAGAGGAAGAAAAATCCACACTAACTTTGACACCATGTTAGAAATCATGAAGTAGAGGATCTATGATGAACCAATTCCTAATCCAATAAAAATACAAGTTGAAATATAATATCACCTTAATCAAAAAGGAAGATGACACCATGAACAAGAGAAGCACAATATATGGTACCCTTAAGCAAAAGAATGAATAAGCTCACTTATTGTTATGGGGCTACCAATCACTTAGGGTTATGGGGCTACCTCCAAGGAGCAAACTAGGCTGACCTAACCCTAAATTACAATAGCTTAATACTGAGTGTAACAACCCTCAACTACCCACATAGTGGGTTGGCTGGCACAAGGCCACAAATGAAGATTAGCCAAAATATCCCAACACATAGAAGGATGATTTATTATTTCATTCACACATATAACACTATAGGCCAATTACACTAGTTAAAATTGAGTCCAACTATGGCCTTGTCCCATTCAAGTACAATCCACATCAGAGCTAATTAAAACAAATTTTTAAATTTTTTGAGATAGGCAAAAGTGCTCGATCTGTTCCCCGAAATGGATCTACCTCATTCCATTGGGAGCAAAATAAGGTTCCTCAAGTTTTGAATTATATCTTGGGTCAAATGACATGGATTTGCCCCATAAAAATAATGTATAAAATTTGAACAAAACTTTAAAGAAATTCAATTAAAATTGAATTAAAAAATATTTTAAGTAGTTGTCCCTAGCCAAAAAACTGGTTGACTTTTCTAATAAAATCCCATGAGACTAAACAAAGCTACGTTGCCTGAAATCATGACATGTCTAGTTAAGAGTTGGTAATAAAATACCAATGGATTCCATAGACAAGAAAATGCAATAGGAGTGAGAAATCGCATCTCAACAATTATCCTCACATGAGAGGACAAGCTCAAAGTTTTTGATCAAATAAAAGCAAGAACTTTTCACAATTTCAAATCCCTATTCTTTACTCATGAAAGAGATCGAATAAAGGAACAAAAGAACAAGACAACAAATCACTCCTTAACATGATCACATTGGATAAATTTCAAGATGCACTATGGAATATGAACCTAGACAAAGCCCTAAGTTCTAATGGATTCATGGTTAAATTCTACAAGCCCAATTGCACATCATATAAAAAGAATATGGTGGAGCATTCCAAGCTTCAAGAAAGAGTGGGAGTAGTTATTAACTCTTCCTCTTCACAATTATTATTGGTGAAGTCGTTCCATTTCATTTTTCATAAGCGTTGCAACATTTTGTTAAATTCTTCTAATCTTCTTATATTTAATGCTTGTTCCTCTTCTAGCTTCCTCCAAGACTCTGCTTGCTATTCCCAAAACTCTGCATAAATTTCCCAAAAATTTGCTTTTGGTGATTCCATTTCCAAATACCATCCAGGCTAGTAGGATTTCTGCTCTGATACCACTGTAGTGGTCTAGGGTGATTTTTACCTTAGAATTTCATAAGGCACTAGGGTTTCCTCTAAATTCTTTTTTTCAAACAATAGTTAATTAGATTACATATTCTTCAAATACCAATTTCTCAAAATTACAATAGATTGAACAAATCCATGTGCGAATTCAAAGCACAAATTCACCAATACAATAAGCCCAATAGTATAATGTATCATTCATCAAATCCATACACGATACAGAGCTAGACATTCAATATTCCAACAGTAAACATGTGACCCAGATTCTATTGTTCAAGTAATCCAGTCCCACTTTGGCTACCATTCACAAAGGTGATTGTACCCAACAATGTCAATACAAATATAATCTTAATTAATACAATATAGTCTTAATTAACCCAATAGTCGCATACGTCTACAGTGTTAAACAATGATTAATCTCACAACTCAAATCTAGTCCAGAATAATAACCTACGAGTTATGATTTTGACTATCCCACTATGCTCAATCTGTGACGGAAAGGAGACAGACCTCGTGTCACAATGTAAAGAATCTTTGACCAACTGCAGCAGATTCTGGGTGGGTCGTAGTACCTACATAAACTGTCGCAAGACGCCTTCAACCAATATTTTAATTCCACCTTAGAAAAAAACGATTATGTGCAATATTTGCTTTCATCCAAACCTCAAAATTCCTCTCGTGTAGTGCGTACCCTAAATGCGTCGATTCCTTGGAACAATGTGTTGTACTTCTGAAGTTTGTTGGACGTCAGCTTCAGATGAATTAGAATAGTCATCTCTCAGACCAAGAATCTAGTCCCTCGCTAATCAAAACTAGGCACGTCTTGGATGGTTTCCTGATGATTCGAATCTGCCACATGTTTCTACGTTACTGGCCTAGAAGATTCATTCGGGCTTTATATTGCTTGGCTCACCCTCTGAATTCCCTATGGAACCTTGAATAGGCCACGGAATTTGCTTTTAGAAACTTCGAATATCACAGTGTGGTGACCATTTCACCATAGAAACTCGTCTTGTCTGCCACAGAGAGGCCCAGAAACCAGTCTTGTCTACCACAGAGGGGCCTAGAAAGTCGTTTTCTCTGCCACTGGTCCCAACTCTTAGATGAATGATATGCCTTTCCACAGAGTTATTTGCTCTTTTTAGAAACAGAGATTTAGACAAATTCCCGCAAGGTTCGGCTACCAACGATCTGTCCAAGCATTAGCTTCAAAATGTTCGCTCGACCTTCAGTTTTCTCTTGAGATACCTTGTTGTGACGAATTTCCGTGTGCCAAAACAAATTGAAGAAAAAAATAAAGGAAACTAACTAGAGTGGAACCTTTCACCACCAAAATTAGTAGGGTAAAGGTGTCTTAAAGACCTCAGAACCTCATGCTCAAAGAAAATCAGAGGTAACTGACCCAATCTAATGATGCCTAAATAAAATCAACCCCCTTGTATTTCTAGATTTCCTTGAGGGGATTTTTCTCCTTAATTGTTTGAGTGCAGTTCACTCAAAACCCCAACTTGGGTTTCTTTGCCCAACTACCCCAAAACTTGCCCAAACATTAGGTATTTTGGAATTTTTCCCCTTTATCAATAACTATAGACTACAGGGATCGATAGGCTACTTTGTCACTTGGACAATTAATCTTTCGGGAACATTACATATTTATAAACCCTAATGTGTAGAGGTCTTTGTCTAGTCTAGTTGTATGATATATTGCTCCTTTATCAAGAAGAATTGAGCCTTGTCCAACACAAGTTATCTTTGACAAGTCTATTTGCATCACCTAGAGCCTTATAGCTAGAGTATCCTCTAGTCTAGGTGTATGATATATTTCTCATTTATCAAGAAGAACTGAGCCTTGTCCAACACAAGATATCTTTGACTAGCCTATTTGCATCACCTAGAGCCTTATAACTAGAGTATCCTTAGAGGCAATAAGTATTGAGTAGCAGGGAGCAGCAGTAATTATGAGCAGGGACCAACAGTAGCCTCAGTAGGGAGCAACGATAACTTGAGCAGCAGATATACAGTTCTAGCAGCGATACACAGTGCCAGCAACGAAAACCTGAGCAATGAACCTGATCAGCATTAACCTGAGTAGTGATATCTCATCATGCAGCAATATATACAAGATATGAGGTAAGTTTGGCCTGGTTTTCTAAGGGGACAGGGATCTACAGCCACAGATAAGGGTTATGCTTTCTCCGACAGCGAGTGTTTGTGTGGGACTGTGGGAACAAGTCTACCCCATTTTTCTGTCTTTTTTGAAATAGAAATTGTTAACTTTTACTGCTTGTTGGGGTTGAAGAAATAATTTTGAGTTACAAATAGAGGGATTAGACAACATCAAAATGTCATTTAAAGCCATGTCCATGCCTGAAGTGGGTCAACGCAGTTTTAAAACAGGGGATTCTAGTTTTGCTGCTAGTAAAATCCAAATTTCAGTGGAAAACATATCCCCTCACAATCTTGGATTCGTAAAATGGTCTCCAAACTGTTGTGAGGTAGTGAAAATGCCTATAGAGACATATCATGACTTGGAATGGAAGCCCCTTTTACCAGAGTTTCAGCAGGTTAACACAAACAACCCAGTCAATAAGTGGATCTTTGTAAATGAGAGGCAATATTTGGGGATATTAAAGCACATGCAAGCTAGGCAAAGGAAACAGTTGCAGGAAAAAAGACTCGTCATGATCTTACCAAAAGTAACAAAAAACAACATTGGGGCAGCAGCTAGAAGGGGCCTTTCAATAGTGAAACAAATTGATCAGGGAGGTAACAAAGGCAAAAAGAAGGAGGCATTCTCTTCCCAAGAAACATACAAGACAAAACAAATCAGAATTGAAACCTCTACACTAAACAAAGGGAAGATTAATGATGGACATCAAAGCAACAAAGACTTATCTAGTCCCACAACTTCACCTTTATTATGGTCTCCAAAACTATATGTAAATGAGCTCATGACTGTGAAAAAGAAGATTGAAATTTTAGAGGCAAAGGTACAACAAGAAGACAACTAGATAAAAGAAACACAAAAGCAAGGGGGGGATTGAAAGGGAGAACAATTTTTTAAAAGAACAGGTAAGAAGCCTACAAAACAAAATGGAGAAAGGGCAACAAGAGCTAATCAACTTAAAGCAAGAAATGGAACAGACAAAAGCAACTAAAAAAAATCGATTAGAGCCAACTGGAGTGGCTAACACAATTCAGATGGAAAATTTCCAATCAGTAATGGAAATTCAACAGGCAAACAGGATAGGAAATATTATGGGAGTAGGAAGGGATAGACACATGAGAGTTACTTTGAGATGCATGGAGGACAAGGCGAGAATCTTAAAGAATAGAGGGTTGCTTAAAGGCACTCATATCTACTTAGATGAAGACTTAACACTCGTCCAACAAGAAGAAAGGAGGAAAGAATGGGAGAAAATAAAGTCAGAAAGAGAGGCGGGAAAGTGGGCATGGTTGAAAAACGGGAAAGCCCAAGTCACTGATAGAGTAACACACAAGAAATAGGGATTCAAGGCCCCACGGGAGTACTAAACATGGTAAGCTGGAATTGCAGAGGTTATCCATGGAGAAGGGGACTGGGGTTGGGGCCCATAGCTGAGGGTAAAGACATTATTTGCCTTATGGAAACACACAAACAAAATGGATGTAGAATTCCAGACTTCAAAGGATACACTAAAATCTCTGTTTGGAACGAAGAAACAAAATCAGGTAAAGGACATGGAGGAATAACAATCCTAATAAAAGAAATATGGACTAGGATTATAGAAATGGAGAAAGAATACCCAAATAAACAATTGATATCACTGAAAATAACAGAGATTGATGCAACAATATGGCTGGTTGCTTGTTATTTTGCTCCAAAAAGCTTCTACAAAAAAAGGAACCTAGATAGTGAAGACCCATATGTAGCATTGAAAAAAAATATTTCAAACTTTACTACCATGGGAGAAATATTCATAAGTGGTGATTTTAATGCTAGAACAGCAAACAATCAATCTATTCAATTAGGCAGCGAAATGGGAGAGGATAACAATTCGCTATGGCTTAGAGAGAATGAAGAGCATCCTTGGAGAAGGACATCACAAGATGGGAAAGGGAAGTTTTCATACTTTGGAGCAGAACTATTAGGCCTTTCTAGCCTAAATGACATGGTTATATGTAATGGCATGAAAAATTGGCTGAAGTCCAATAGTATTACTTGTAAAACATTCAACGGGCAAAGCATAGTAGACTATGTTATATGCTCTCAAAGGTCTCTTTCCAAGTTGTTGAACTGTAATATTGAGTGCTGCCTTATAGAGCTAGACTCTAACCATTTGCCTCTTCCTATTAAGACTGGTATAAATAGATAAGATCAAAAGGGGGAACATCCCCATCATTCGTACAAAAAGGTTTCAGAACATGGGAGAATTGTCTTAAACCAAGAAAATCAGGAGCTCTTTAGGGTTGCTCTTAAAGAACACCTCCAGCTGGCCAAAAACAACAATAGGGGCTGTAAGGATAACGAAAGAGATAAAAGATATGTTTGCAGTAGAATGTTGATCCTCCTAATACACTAAACTTAAAGGGCCTATGAAGAGGATTGCAAATATGTTCCCAGTTAATCCTTGGTATGATAAAGAATGCAAGGATGCGAAAAGATTTCTCAAAGAAAAGTCAACTAAAGAAAACAAGATTATATATAAATAATTGATAAAATCAAAGAAAGAAAGTTATGTGATTTCAAGAAGGAAAGAATTACTTTCTTTGGCAAAACATAATCCCAAAGGTTTTTGGAAGGAACTACAGCAAAAGAAAAAGAAAATAGAAAACAATATCACAGAGGCTCAGTGGTTAGGTTATGCAAAACTCCTGTATGAGCGGACAAATGAGAAAAGTAAGTCTCCCATAACCTCCTCAAAAGAAGTTATTTTCGGTTGCTGATATTGAACAAAGTATAAAGAAACTGGCAAATGGTAAGGCGAGGGACATTGACAATTTACAAGCAGAATTTTAAAATGGGGAATGAAGCTTTTGGCCCCACACATCAAGGAGATATTTCAGAGCGTCAATCAATATAACTTTTCAGTTGAGTGGGAAACCAGTGTTGTTATACCTCTTCACAAAACCGGAGATATCAATAACCCTTCTAACTACCGTACTATTATGATCAACCCTCTTCTTAGAAAACTTTTTGGGAGCATGCTAGAGCACAGAATCAGCAAATGGGCAGAAAAAAGGGCAAAAGAGCAAAGGGATAGGTTGGCTTCAAGCCTAAACATTCTACCATTGATCATTGCATCACTCTAAGATACTCCATTGAAAAAGTTTGGGACAACCAAGGTGGGGAAGCATTTTGTTGCTTTGTTGACTTCAAAAAAACCTTTGATACTGTCCCTAGAGATAAACTATGGCACAGAATGGAAGAACTAAAGGCCCCAAAGGAATACGAGGCAGTTGTTCATAAGTTTTATGAGAGGGTTAGAGCCAGAATCAGAACAAAGGAAGGCAAGTCTAAATGTTTTGACAGTGACACAGGAGTCAAACAGGGATGTCCTCTTTCTCCCACATTATTTGGTTTATATATTGATAAGCTTGAAGAGTGGATAAACAATACCAAAGGAGAAGGCATCCAGCTGACAAGATATGTGGTGAAACTACTTTAATATGCAGATGACCTTATTCTTATCGCTAAATTGGCACTAGGTTTGAGAGAACACTTGAAAGCTCTGGAACTCTTTTATCAAGAGGTGGGAATGCAAGTAAAAAACAGCAAAACTAAAGTCATGCTTTTCTCTTTGAAAAGAAAGAAACATCAAGGTACTTTTCTCTTTGAGGGCAACCCCTTGGAGGTGGTAGATGAGTACAAGTATTTAGAAATTGACTTTCACTATAGGCTTAGCTGGGAGACATGTAGATCAAAGAAAATCCAAGGAGGGTGGAAAGCTTCTTACCTCCTTCAGAACAGGTGTGGACAGACAGAACTATGGGATTGGAAGACTAAGAAAACCCTCTTTGGTATATTAGTGGTGCCACTTATCCTCTATGGTTGCGAAATATGGGGGAGCAACATGTCAAGCCGCAAACGACGACAAATAGAAAGAATTCAAAAGCACCTAATCACAAGTAGCCTCAAAGTCAAATCAACAATTTCATATGATATCCTTTCAGCTGAGGCTGGTATGTTTCCAATTGAGGCGTCAGCGATCATTCATCTGTTGAGTTACCTGAAGAAGGTTGAAAATATGGATAAGCACCGGCAACCCAAATTGGTTGTTGAAGAAGAGCTAAACCGTCGGAAAAAGACATGGATGAAACAAAACAGAAAGTGGTTAGGCAAATGGGACATAAATCTACATGATTGCCCTCACGCTAAGGAGGAGATAGAAAGGTGGACGTTAGAAAATTTTAGGACTGCCATGTGGACAAAGCAGGTAGGAAAAAAGAAAGCATATTATGTCAAATAATTTAACCCAGCGTGGAAACATGATGATAAAGAGTATTTGAGTTCCTCAATCAAAGGAACAGCTAAAATTTTAATTGCTCGGTTAAGGACTAGCTCCCATTATCTAAGATGTGAAACTAGTAGACGGGTGGTCCCTAAAGAAGATTGAGAAGAATGAACTTGCATTTTTTGCAACAAATGGGTGGTAGAAACAGAATGGCATTTTATCAAAGAGTGTGCAGCGTATGAAGTTATCCGTCGTCAGTTTGATAGCAGCCTAAAGGTGAACAGTCTTAGCGATCTTTTTGAGGAGACAAGGCTTCACAAAACAGTGAATTTCTTACTCGATCTATAGCAGCAGAATCAGCCTAGAAAAAAATCTGAATATGGATTAAGTGATAGTGGGTGGTCCCTTAGACCACGAGGTCTCATGGACGTCATTAAAAACCATTTCATTTCATTATAGATGAATACAGGGAAGCCTTCCTAGTGGCAAACTTCCACTAAACAGCAAGAGGTAGATTGCTGTGGTGACTGTGGCAATCTCCCTCATTGTTGCTACAAGGTTCAGCCCTCACAAGGCCTACTAGATTTTGCAATGACAGGGACAATTTTAAATTATTTTAACTGTACACAATAGTTAAGGTGTAAGATGGAGATTGCAAATCAACTTTCAGAATGATGGCATAACACTTTCATCTGAGATATAAAGGGAAACAATGAAGAAAACATCCTCACAACACTACCGATGTCTCAAGAAGTTTCCATGCAGATACAACAAACAAGTAGCTATTCATAGCCAATGTTATCAGAACAAGATAGCTTATCGTACTGGTCAAACTCAAAAATCATAATCAACAAACCAGAACCAATACCATACAGAAAAGCCAGTACCAAAAAATATATAAAATATTGAATTTTTTTTTTTAAATATTCATGTACATTCATGCAGAACCCAAACCTTTATCACAAATATGGAGAGGTTCAGGTTTTAGATTTTAACTTTTTCTCCAGTTTTTAAAGAACTTAGTTCACCCATGAGCAACCCTACAATGCTTGTACAGAAACAGCAGGTTCAATCATGAAATTGGATTCTGTAAGGAACCATTCACCCATTCATTGTCGGTTTGAATGGTCGGTTCTGACCAAAAACCTAATAGAACCAATCAGATCAGCAGGTTTAACTGGTTACGGTCCGGTTCTTATAACATTGTTCACAGGAGAAAACCTTTAAGCAATCAAAACAAGAAACAGATCTCAATAAGTCAATGTTCGTACAAGTAGGCCTCTTTTAGGGACACACAACTAGGCTTTTACCATTCAAACACCTTCTCTTGACTGATTTTGTTGGATGTTCTTGTGGAGGATGTTTTAAAAGTAATGTTTTTTGTTTTTTTATTTTTCACACTGTGGAGCCTAGGCTAGGCTAGGGCCAGCTCCAATGTTAGATGGAAAAATAACCTTCTTAGAAATGAGATGTTATCACCAAAATTGTACAAATTTAAATCAAACTAGACACCTCTTAACATAATTTCATTCCCAAAACAATATTACCAGAAACAACAAAACCTAACAAAAACAAGCTAATTAAAATTCAAACTAGTTTGGGAGGTTTCATAATTTCATTCCCAAAACAATATTACCAGAACCAACAAAACCTAACAAAAACAAGCTAATTAAAATTCAAACTAGTTTGGGAGGTTTCTGATCTGAACCAAATTGAAACCAGTTTGCACCGGACCTGGGCCTGAACAGATCACAACCGGCCCATTAAAGACAAAACTGGTCAAAATCAATTGGTTTCACCATATTTGTGCTGATGCATCCCCATCCCAGAAAAAGAAAAAATCGAAAACATAGAACTACCTTAAAACCTTATTTTTATATCTGTAATCGGGCACACCCTCTCTTGTGCATGGGCTTATCCAAGATGACTTGGAGTAACTTCCACTTCCACTTTCACAAGATACTTAAAAAACAAGCCTAAAAGCTATTACAAATAATATTCATTATGAACTTAACATGTGATAGAGATGATTTAAATCCAGTTGAGGAGTAATATTATGAGCTCAATATGTGATAGGAAAGATTTGAACCTAGATAGAGAAGATAATAACATTTCTCCCAATCATCTAAACTAAACTCAATTGACACATAAAATATTTATTGGGAAAGATAACAAAATTTCTACCAACCTCTTGAAATAAACCCAATTGACACTAAAATTTTTATATACCATAGAAACTTTACCTATTTAATCTCATAGTTTGGATTTATATTAATGTACATGAATTAATAGATAACTTTTTCGTGAGTTACTAAGTTTTTTCCTTGTCCTGATTCTGGTGCACTTCCAGTTTGAGGTCTACCAGTTCAAGAAAATTCATCAAAATTTGAATATTTTATATTTTGTTTTGATTGACTACTTTCCAGATTGGGATCTACCAGTTCGATAAAGTTCATCAAAATTTGAATATTTTATATTTTGTATGGTTTGACTAATTTTTTTTGGTTTTTTTCCTGTTTCTGGTGCAGTTCCAGTTTGGGGCTCTACCATTCAAGAAATTTCACAGGTCACATTGAATGCCGTTTGTAAGATCGTAAGGGGATAAACTATGACGATTGAAAATTCATACTTGGCCAATATAGACATCCCAAGCAAATAAGCAGAAAGTTACATTTTACCATGGAGGTTCACATCTCAAACTCGAAAAAGAAATAAAAACATCTGGTAGTTGCAATATATATTGCAATAAATTATGCTCTAGCGATACACAGAAAAACTTCTTTGCATGCAGAGAACAATAATAAATACACATTGTAAATCGTGCTATGCTACGTAACTTTTAGTTCCCGGGCGAAACGCCGAAACGTCCTAACAGTAAATGCCCTTCTTTGTGCCCTTCTTTGTCAGTCTTATGTTGATTTTAAGCAGATTATGTGAACCCTCTATTGACCTTGGTCATTGATGCAATATATGAAACCTAAATATGCATGCATTACCGTTTTGCCATGTCATCCGTCCTAGACAAGACCAAGTTTCGGAATGAACGCCGGGTAAACTCAAACCCAAATCCTTTCTTCGACGACAGTTATACGACCTTTACTTCATATCTCAAACAGGAAGATGAAAAAGACGGACAAACAGTAGTCTCTGTATCTCTCCAAATTGGGAATAAAGGATCAGACCTGGCAGTTAGTGCATCAGTCCACGTCTCTCTTCTGCAATTTGATCGAATCACCCACGCCCTCCAATCAACGCATCAATTTCTGAAGGACATCATCGCTCAATTTCTGAAGGACATCATCGCTGTAAAGCTGCCCAACCTTAAGGGTCAATGTCGCTTTTAGGTAGATGTGGGAGATTCTAGTGCTCGTTTTAACACACTAGATGGTTGTGGCACACTCGCAACTTTGTATCCAAGTCGTTAAAGAGAAGCGGGGAGCGTACTTGTTTTTATGTATATAAAATTGGGAGTAAAATTATGTTAGGAACTTCAGAGTCTTGAAAAAGAGAGGGGAAGTATTTATTTTTATGTTGAAATTTGGTACCGAATATGTGGTTTTATAAATTTTTTATTTTTGGCTCAAAGAAAAGTGTTCAAAAGAATTTAATT
>APFE031657991.1:24530-44900 GCA_000404065.3 Pinus taeda | reverse complement strand
ATGCTTATAAGTTTGTAACTAACTCATCTTTTCATATAACATAAAGATCATTTTTTATGTAAAATCTTGTCCATATACTGTTGTAGTTTGTGGAATTGTGGTTTTTACAGGACCAAGGAGCGAAAGGGACGTGAAGAAGGGTTTGCACCCTTGAGTAACTACCCAAACGTAGGACCTCGGGTATGCTCCTCTCACCCTAGAAGTAGTTATTTATAGCATAAACGGTTGGTTGTGTGTGTGTTTCTTAACTTAGATAATCTTCCGTCTGCTAAGGTTTCACCCAAGAACCTTAGGGGAGAATTTCCCGCAACACTAAGGAGATTGAGGATTTGAAAAAACTCAAGAAAATCAAATTTCAATTTTCAAAAAGGAATATGAATACTTGCAACAACAGTTAAAGAAAATCCAAGAAATTGTTACAAGTATTAATTTCCTGAATGAACAAGATCTATAGGTAAATCAAAGGTTAAATAAAGTTTAGTTGAAATTTTACAAACAAACGGATAAAATCTATAGTTTTTCATAGAGCTATTATCTCTTACTAACGGACTTTAATCACTAATAGAGGAGGAAAAAAAGATAGATGATCAATTTGGTTATATTATTTATTTGGAAAAGTGATTTAGTCCTGATAATATTATGAAATTATCTAACAAAGACATAAAGGTTATGAATGCTTCATTAAATCATAGAGACTCAAATTGTAAATAGAATAAAGAATGGATTGAAGATGCAATAAATCTTTGTGACTGTGTTTGAGATTCAGGTTTAGATATTACAGAAGAATTTGATATGCCTAAGCCAAAACCTATTAGGGAAGTAGTTCCATTAAGACCTAATGAAAACAAAGGTTAAGATAAGAGAACAACATATGAGAAAGAAATTAAGGAAATTGGTACATGGAATGAATAGGTTTTTCAAAACTTTCTACAACTTCCTCTAGAGAAAATGAAATTAATTTCTAAATTTTCAACAAAATTTAATTGCAAAAAGAGATGTATTGAAATCTTATATTAAGGTGTCAATTCAATATTTACAATTTCACACCACTTTATTTTCAACAGATTCCTAAATAATATTTGGAATGGGTTGCATTCATCCAAACAAATTCTACTAAAAATATGTCATTTGAATCAACTTCAACTTCTCAAATCTAGGAAGATATGACTCACCCAATTCAAGGAAGAAGATATTATGATTATATAAGATTTGTATTTTAGTATTATATTTAGTTGAGAAAATGTTCAAATTGAAACAAATATTATATTATTTACTTTTCTTATTTATACAACCCATTACATTAGTGTATGGGTTGATAATTGTTGAAAAAGTTATGACTTTGATTTTATAATCAGTACTTTGATATTCATGTTTTGAATACCATTTCATACTTTGATGAGTTCTTAGAGTTATGAGCTTGATATCTTTTGATATATTTAATTACATAATAGAAATTTCTAGTCTTTTTCTTCTTCTTTCATTTACATATCAAATTCTGTGGAATATTAGAATGTGTTAGTGACTATTTCTTTTGAAATAACTTAGCATATATTATTTATCAGAATTAGTTATTATTTCAGATTTATTATATGTTTTCATTTATCAACATTAATTTCTGATATTCAAAATATAGTTGTATGGGTTTCCCTTGTTTCCAAGATATACTTATTTATGTTATTTAATTTCAGTTAATTGCATTTAGTAAAAATATAAATCTTAAGAAAAATATAAACCAAACTATTCATAAACTTTTGAAAGAGATCCAAAAAATCATTCTCTATGGCCTATTGGACCCATATTTCAATCAATATCAAACATTCATGTATTTTCTTCAATATTATGTTTGAATGATTCCCCATCCCCCCAACCTTCTTGCTATTAGATAGCTCAAGCTAATTCCACACATGCACATAAAAGTTTGTATATTTATTCATAGTTAATTGTAAATATTAACTTATGTCATATGTTTTCCTTAATTTAGTTTTAAGTTTAGCATTTATTTAGTTTAGTTTTAGAGAATAAAACATAAATGGGCCTTTGTTTTAGATATTATACATCCAAACCAAACCAATAGGGGTCTAATTAGAACCCTGATCGGGCCAATAATCACTTATTGCAGCTAGGAATCTTTCCTCCTATCAACAGAAGTATAGAAAGAAAAAGGATAGTTGTTAATAATAATTATTAATTTAAATAAAAAGGTTGGAATTTATGGAAAAAAATTTGAAATTTTATCGAAGGAAAAAGAAACATGAACATATTTGTCTAACATATGTTGAACACCATCAATGCCAGTAGACCCATTTGAGAAATTGGTTGAAACAGTGTTTTCTTTGAGCTTAAAGGATGTGGAGATTGAAAATCTTAGAAAAATATTTTCAATAAAATTAAAAGAAATAAATAGTTTGAAGGAATGTGTAAGTGACAATAATGTTACCATAAACATTGATCGAGCTTTAAAGGCCATACTCAAATAGGAAAAGTAGTAGTTGTAGAATCAACTTAGGTACATGAGACTTGATTGAAGCAAGTTGTATTATATGGGCAGATAGTGTTACTGAAATTTCAGGCTTATGGAATTCATTTAGAGTGATGGGGGATGAATCAAAATCAATTTATACTATACTAAAGCTATCCAACAAACCCATAATGAATTAAGGAACAAACCACAAATAGCTAACAAGATTCTTAAATTTCTAAATTTTAGAATATGGGAACCACTACATGCTTTGGGAGTTCAAGAAAAGACTTCAATTGTAATGGAAACGAACAAATTTTTAACCAAAAGAAATTTACTTCAACGAGCCCAAGAAAATGTAGAATAGTAAAACAAAATGTAGACACATTTACTAATAAATTTAATGCTCTGGTGGAAATGGGTCTTCCATATTTTTGGGATGTGAATCAAAGTTCAATATCTTTGGATACATATATATAAATGCTACTAAGGGAAAGGAATAAAGTGGATAAGTTTACACACATGGTAGGAGCTCTTAAAAGATAAACTATAATGGACAAGTTGATTAATGTTTTTTACCTACTTTTTCACTTAGAAATATTTTTCTAGTTGTTTCCAGTTACTAGAAATATATTGAATTATATGTCACCTATAGGAAATTTCCAACATTTTACCATCCAATTGGAGCAGAATGGGATAGGATGGCTAAGTTTTCTTAGTGAAGCTTCTAATATCACATTAATGAAATATAGTTGGATCAAGAATATAGTTGGTAGATTATTAGTTCAATTTGTTGAAACCAATGTGTTATTTTATAGAGTAGCTCCTAACAATTTGAATAGGAAACAAACATATATTCTAAAATTTTGTATAAATATAAGCAAGAAACTCCAAAGAAGGCTTGGATTTTTGGGAAACCAAAATTGTATTATATTTTTGTAAAAGTATGAGGACGTGATATTTTGAAATGATCAGTCATAATATATTTTTATTTAAGCTATTTGTAGCATGTATTTTTTATTTGTGTTAGGTTATTTTGATTAATCACAAATTTTGCATCCATAAAATATGCAAAGTAATATGAATTATTCTTTGAGAGGCTAAAATTGAGTATCAGTTTTCACTTAGATAAATTCCAATATCTTATTCAATAAAGATATTTATGTTAGATTTAATATGTTTCTATCATACTTCCGCTTAATGACCTTGTATGTCTAGTATTTTATTTAGTCATTGTTTATTAAAGTGTATGATTATTGAAATTGTTTTTAGTGCATATTCTTCATTTAGAGATTGGAACATTTGTTTAATTTTTAAGGTATTTTCGTTCATATGAAAATCCTATTGTCCCAAAAGTTTGAGATTAAAGACAACATATATTAAATTATTTATCAAAAATAAAGTTTGGAGCCTTGGCATAGTTCCCTAGATAGGAGCCATCTCAAGGAACAATAAATATCAAATGTATTTATGAATGAGTCATTTTAAGGCACTATATGGTAAAATATGGAATACACGTGTATGTTGGGACAACTTACTAAATATAATGACTTTTGGAATGGAACCGTTGAAATAAAATGAGGAAGAAGTCATCAAGATCAAATAAAAACTAATGGTAACACCCCCCCAAAAAAAGAAAAAGAAAAAAAAAAGATTATATAGATAGAAACATACTGCATAAAAAATTCAAAATAGGAGGGCATATGTATCCTAAAGTGAAACCACAAAAGAGTTATTTGAAGCTCAGAGCATATGCCAAACTTAAAACTTGCAATTTCGGAAAGGATAGGATTGGTAGCTTTGAAACTTGCACTTCCTACAAATATTAAAACTCATAATGTTTTTCATGTATCTCTACTTAAAAAATGTGTGAATAATATTAACCATGTTATTTATTGGGATATAAATATAGGTGTAAATATAGGGATAGTTCCAACTAGAACCTTTATGCATCTTAGATAGTAAATTAACATTGCTCTAGAATTGAGCCATCACTAAGGTAAAAGTGCAACGGAAGCACTTTGGGACAAATGAGGCCTTCGGAGATTGAGGATGCCATGAGAGAAGCATATCCATCCATATTTTCATCATATACATTTCTACATTAAAGGAACACTGAAGAAAATGCCTCTCCATGGGAGAGAGGATGTAAAATCACAAATTTACCCTTGATATATTTGCAATTAAAATTTTTAGTTAATTTGCATGGATATTATATTTCTATTGTACTGGTCACCATGAGCTAAATGTACCATATTGTGACTATTTTAAGTATTTTTACTTTTTTAGTTAGTAAAAAATGACAAGATTGGTAGAGCATGAGTGCCTATATGGGTTATGATACCACAAGTGGGGAAAGGTGATTGAATGTAAGGGATATGTTTCATGTTAAAAAATCCTATTGCATTTACACCTATCTTACCTTATAACCATTTGTATCATGAGTGACTTCAAGGATAGGTACTTTTTTGTAGATAATCTAATTCCATGGGGCTATGTAAGTGGCTATATTTTCCCTAGTGGGTACTTTTCTCATATTATGTGTTCCATGTCTACGACCTAGTCCCATAAGTACATGGTTGAGCCTTCAATGGTTCTTTCTTTATCTTGGTTGGGCTCCCTTTCTACTTCTTGGGTGGGGTCATTTATTATGGATTCTTGATCCATAATTTGAATAATAAACTAGGTCATTGAGCTAACCAACTGGGGACATATATTTTTTGAATTATTAGCTTGATGGTAAGAACAAAAATTGTTCATACCAAAGTTGTCAAGGTTTAGATTAGATTTGAATTACTAGGTTTGGGTGATGTATTCTTTCTCTTATATAATGGATGAAATGGCTTATACCCAGACATTATTTCTCCCAAATTCTTCTTTAGGTTGATTAATACGTTAGAGAGTTTCTTAAAAATATTAGCACACTTTCTATATTGGCTCCTTTTCAACAAGATTAGTGACGGTTAGAGGCTTCTTTCCACTGGCCTTATGTTCTTCTTTAGTTCTTTTTCCAACTAAGGAAAGCATCTCCTTTTCAAAATTAATAACTTCTTCAAAGTCCAGGGCCATGGTTTTATTCTCAACCCTCTTAATTAACATGGTTATGGAGGGTGTAGAGATAAAGTATAGTACTAAATAGCCAAAGGATCTACAGGGTGAGAATCAACATGGATTTTATTTAGAGAGGTGGTGAAGAACAAATTAAAATATTTTAGCTTCTCCTTCTTTTCCATTTAATAGTGATATTCTCTTTCAGAAGGAAAGCGACAATTTTATCTTCACCAAATTCACTAAGAAGATTTCTTTCAAAGGCATCCCAACCAATTATGGAGTATTAGGTAAATTATAGTACCAAACCAAAGCATTTTTCTTAAAGGTATATGTTAATAGCCAACAAACCACATCTTCATTATCTACATTCATTAGTCGTAAGGCTAAATAATTTTTTTTGATGTGATATTTGAGAGAATAACCTTATTAGGATCAAACTGAACGAGAAACATTTCTAGCTTCCTAGGAAGGTCATGCATGATTCCTCCAAGGCCCAAGGTTCCTTGTGACATCCACCAAGGTTGATGTTCGATAACCATTATGATTGGTACACCTTCTTGATGAGATTATTCTTTAGAATTTGAGAAGGAATTAGGAAGATGAACACAATCAATTTCATCTTTCTTATAAAAAATTGTGTGAGTGGATGGGATGTTGGGTTGTGTTATATTCTTTCCATGATTAGCCCTAGTAGTTAAAACAGGGGTTAGAGGGGGGGCGGCAGCCCACCTTGTCGGGGGGTTTGAGGGGGACGGTAGACCCCCTTTACAGGGTCTGGGGCAGTGCCCCGAGGAAATTTTTTGGACCCTATATTAGGTGGGTGGACCTACATATAGTTTTGGGCATGGATTTCACACATGGTTTTGGGCGCGATGGTTTTCAATCCATGGTATTTTGTAGTTCCGTTCAAGGAACTACAATTATTTTCTAGTCTAGGGTTAATGGATTGGGGTTTATGGATGCTTCAGAATGTATATATATGTACTGTAACAATGAAAGGAAAATAATGAAAAATCAATCTGGTAGTCCCGGTTTTGGGATCTAAGGGAAAATATCTGTGTATATTTTTTTATGTGTTATGCTCTCGCCATTGTTTATTTTATGTTTTTAGAATTCATATGCAGGTAATTTATGTACAGGTTTAAAACCTACATGGAGGAGAGTTACAAATGGTTCAACCAAAAAAATTAGAAATACCTTCAACGGTGTTCCCAACCAAATCCTCAATGGAATAAACTAGGACACTATCCTTGGAAATTATTTTTTTAACTTCCTTCTTTGAAGGGAGGAGAGGAGATACAATAAGCTTTTAGAGCTATTTAGCATAAGCATTAGTGATATGCCTAAGAGTATCCACTTCAATGGGAGGAATAAATTATAAATCTCTATGGACTGATTTTGGTTTTTCAATATGAAAGACAACATCTTTTTAGCTTGTCTCCCTCTAAAAATGCTTAGCGAGATTAAAAGAAATATGGGGTGGTTGGGTGGGATTCTATTCACTAGAAGTGTATGATTAGTGAGAAATGGAAATTCTGCTAACCATGAACCTTTGGCCCTTCTTTTAGTGCCAAAATATGTTGACATGGATTTATGGCCCAATAATAGTAGTACTCTTTAGTATGAGATCCCAACTATACCTCACACCATATGGGATGAGAGACTCATTTATATTCTAGTTCGATTATCATTCTCAATTTGAGAATTGTTGTGAGACACATGATCATCACAACAAAGTGGAGTATGAATTCTAAGCTAAAATAAATAATACACTAATATAAGAAAGGGTAAGATAGCTATCAGTGAGAGATAGGGAAGAAATAGGAAGCAATGAACTAGCAAACACAAAGTTACACAAACAATAAAATAATTAGCTATAATCTAGGACAACAATAGGTGTTTGAATTTCTAGGATAAATGAATAATAGTCAACATTTAGATATAACAAATACTCTTTAATGAGAGTACATAATTTAAACAAAAAGCATGTGAGAGATAACATCTAAGTTATGGAATAATCCATAAACTGGCAACATATGTCCCCCAAAGTAAATAACTACATGAAATATTCATGAATAATCAAGAAACAAGTGTAATATGCATACAACTTCCAACAACAAATTTTTAGGATTCCAAATATTAGAACATTAAGTACAAAAGTACATGTTGATTATGTTGGTAATTGTTTTCATTGATGTAAATTCTAAGTCATTGATGTCAGGTAATGTAAATTTTAGGGGGAGCTTGTTGAGCTTTCATGCATGATGCATATTCTATTATTGTTTTCCTAGTTGTTTCTATTAATAACATGTTAAACCTATGATGCCTTGGTTATTATTGAGTATCCCATATTTGAAGGAATTTTTTATGCATGTGACTTGCTCAAAAGAACATGAAAGGTGCTTGGTTTCATATTCCTCTTAGAGAGCTTTCCAATAGTATATGGAACTTATACTGACTCCTAAGGGATGAGGAGAAAATATGAGTTTGAAGTGGTAAACTTCAAGAAGGGTTTCAAAGGCTCAAGTTTTTGTGAGGGCACACCCTTATTAGATTAGAAAAATAGGAAAAAGAGATAAGGAGGAATGGTTTGATGGCTGACAGAGTAGTGGGTGATGAATCAAAAAAGAAGATTGTCATAACTGTTGATCACATGGGGTTGATAGCTAGTTCCAAGGTACTTATCAGAACACCTGAATGGATTTGTTGTTTAAACAAGAAATTAGTTCATTGAGTAGTGGGAGGTGTAGTAATGAGGCCACTAGTCACAACCCCTAACCACAAGGGGATGGATATAAGAAACCAAAAACTTATCGAACCACCATTCTAGGAGTGTTATTGCAAATAATTAACATGGCCGATGGGAAGCAACCAAAATAGAGGCAAGCCTTTGATCATTTTCCAAGGTGTGAGGTGATAAAGATAGGTGGAAACTTAAAGTCATGTCCCAATGAGATGATGACATGTTGTAATGACTTGTATATGATGACATGTGGCAGGTGGATTTGGCCTTTTTGGGTGGTTGAATGGGCCTTTTCTGAGTCACACATTGCAGTGATGTGGAACAACGATTGGTAGAGATATGGTGTGGAAGCTTGAAGTGAAGACACATGGAAATGATGTGGAATGAAAATTGGTGGACAATGATGTGCCATATGAGGTGGTAAATCCTTGGAATTCATTCCAAGTAGTAGTCTTATAAGGCTCCATAGTGTTAGGAAATTTAGCTGACAATTGGAGCTCGAGTGGTACGAAGTGGTCAATAGACAGGAAATGATCTCAAGAATGTGATGGATCATCAAGTGATGTATCCACCAGTCATACCCATCTGTCATACCTCCTATCTAATAAGGTGTCATGCACACCAACAAGCGAAGACTAGAAAACAATGAGTACTAGGCCAACGAAGCACTGACCTTTTGTCACAACCCTTGGTTGTAGGAGATGGAAAATGAGTGCCTTAGGGCTCAAGCCCTCAATTCTATCCCATGGTCTACTAAGAAAAGGAGCTGACCACCAGGGGAAATGGAAATTTGTCATTTTGTGATTCAAACAATTGGACAAATGTAACATCAGGTGCCAAATTTTGGAAAAAAATTAAAATTAAAGTCTTATTTTGTATAGGCCATAGGGTCAATGTCTATAAATAGAAGGAAAACAATGTGAGAAGTAGGGTTCTCATGAAAATCAAGGAGAAAAGTTGTAGTGGACATGAAGAATAAGATAGTAAGTGAGGAATGAAGAGAGGGAGTTACATTGTGAAATGATGAATGAGATGTGTACCTAAAATAGAAGATTTGAGATAGAGAACATAATGTTATGCTACATAAAGGTTGATTATGAGAATAGAGGCAATGTTGGCCCAAACATGGAATACATGTAGATTTTGAATGTGAGAAGAAGAGGTTGTTGTAAAGAAATAAAATAATAAAGAGTAGATCTAAATGTTGAGATCTGATATGATCTGAGGAGAACAGATGTTGAGAAGATGTGAATTTTGAGATTATATATGAGCCTAAGAAGAAGAGGTGTTAAGAAGATCTAAATGTTTAAGCCTATATTTGGGCTAGATGTGAAGTTTATATCTAAATTATATCAAGGATTTGGAGAAAATCTCATATAGAGATTAAGAAATGCATTGCAGAGTATCATAATTGTAGGTCTGAGTGCAAATAATGGGAACAGAGGAAGAAAGGTGTTGCAAAGCAAATGTTGGTAGATATGAGATTTTAAAAATTGTTTCAATAATATTTTAATTAAATATCTTAAGGATATTGTTGATTTGGGGTAGCATCAAATGTTCTCTAGGCCTCAAATTTTGCACGGAGGCTTGGGCACATGCATTCTAAAGAACTCGGAGACCATTTTGGGAAATTCCACCCAGAGACAATTATATTAAAATCGTTAATATTTTTAATGGAGTTCCTAAGTATAAACTTAGAAAATTAAAATATTAATGGGTATTAATCTAATTTTGGGTGAATCTTCAAGAAAAAGATGGAGATCAAGTCAAAATGATCTGACCCTTTCATTAGGAGATAATCTAGGTCATTGGTTGTCCAATAGGAAGATATAAGAAGGGGCTTGAGGGTCATTTGGAAAATACACAAACAAAGATCAAGAAATTAATTTTCTGAAGTGGGAAGTTCTTAGGAGGAAAATTTGATTGAGGAGATTTCTTGCAGTAGAGGGGCAAGGATAGATTCCAAAGATAGTGATTTTCTTGGCTAGAGAATCATCAATAGAGAGAGGAAAAGAGTAATCTAGTAGTGGAAGTGTTGAGCCAGAGGGGTTGATGTAGAGCCATGCAGAGGTATCATAGAAACTAGTGAGGAGTCTGAAATTTGCAGAGGGAATTTGAGTTTCAGAGGGTGTGAGACTGGGAGGCAGATATCGAATCTCATGGGCATAAAATTGACCAACCATAGGAGTGACACAGTCCCTAGATAGCTTGACGTTGAGATGATGCAAACACTATGCAGAGGTAGCAAGAAAAGCCGAGGGAAATTAGCCTGGGGTTAGATCAACCAAGATTTCCAGTGATATTGTGAAGTAACCTCAAAATTCTTTTTGCTAGTATTTCTCTCTATAACTGAATAACCTTGTGAGTTATTCTAAGATGTATTCAAAATTTTCTACTACTTAATAATAATAAACCCTCACAGCTATTGCATTGGTTTTCCTGCATTGTGTTTTTTCAGGGACATTTGTCCAAAAATAATGGTGTCTTATGAGTTTCCTTACTTAGTTTCTATGTTTCAGAATCATATTTACTTTGGTGTAGGTTTCTTTAGTAATTTACTTCAATATTTCAAGAAGAAATCTGAAATAAGTTTGTAATGTAATTTATGATCTAGGTGAAGTAGATTCAGCTGGTTGCAGTAGGATTCCTGATATTGTTAGACTTAGGAATTTTCACATGGTATCAAAATTGTTGATGTGAAATAGAAAGAGCATATCTAGCACTGAGCAAGGGCCAACTTTTTGCAGCAAGCATCAATTAGAATCCCCTAAGGGATTGCACAATTTTTGCCAGGAGGGCTATATTTATGAGGTTGTCTCTTTCTAAGTGAGACGATAGAGAGGTAAGAATGCCAGATCAAGAATTTTCGAAGGCAGAGAGAGCCACACAGAGCCTCAGCGTAGAGCTAGAGGGATGCAATTTTCTATAGTTTGAATGTTGGGCAGAAAAGTTGTCGGAAGAAGGAAACAGATCGCATAGTGAGGGAATAATTCCTCAGTGATTTCTTGTCGAGCCTATAATTATTTCTCATTTTCTAAGCAGCAGAGAAGCAACAAACTTACCAGCTCCATCAGGAAGTGCATAAGATAGCCTAGGAGCTACCCATTAGGGAGAAAGAGGGTGTTGTTCGAAAACATTTGGCAGATATGACAACCAATGGCTTGAGGGATTATGACAGGGTGGGCAGAGCATCCAACTACATGATCTAGAAGGCTAGAATGTCTTTCCTTCTAGATGAGCACACCCTCAAGATGTACATCGATAGTGTTGTAGGTGAACTTGTGGATGCAGATCGGCTGAAAAAGTACAAGGTTGAGATGGCAAAGACTAAGAGGATGATCTTGGATGGAGTCAAGGATCACGTGGTGTGCCACATTACTAACAGATCAACTGGTAAGGAGATGTGGGATGCCTTGGCCATGTTGTATTAGGGATCTTCCGAGCAGCGAAATATTTACTTAGAGTATAAGCTAAGATCCACTCAGATGTAGAAGGGATAATGTGTGGATCCATTCCTCACGAAATTGAAGGAGACCCGTGATGAGTTGTCAGCTATGGGGCATACACCTCAGGATTTAGAGTTAGTGAGGCTGGTCCTAAATTCTATCTCAGATGAATGGCAAGTCTTTGTTGAAAGTATCCTAGGTAGAGTAGCATTGGCTAATTTGGATTAGATGTGGGCAGCTCTAAAACAAGAGGAGATGAAAAGAGACTTTCTCAAGGTCAAACTTGACAAAAGTAGTAGCAGCAATGGGTTGAAGCCCAAGGAGGAGGAGGCAAATGTAGCCCTTGCATTGAAGGGGTAGAAGGGGAAACAGAGATGAAAGAAGGATGTCTCCAAGGTGAAGTGTTTCAGATGTGGCAAGATGGGTCACTATGCATCCCAGTTTCCTTTGAAGAAAAAGGACAAGGATGAGAAGCATGATCCTAAGGTTGCGGCCGTAAAGATTGAATAGGAGGAGGAGTTCACCATGACAGCTAAGATACCTCCAAGAGGGAGGGGGGCTGATTTGGAGCTACAGTTCAAGAGATCTACAGATGGGCATGATCCTTGAGGAGCTCACCTCTTAGATCAATACCTTGCTACGGGAGCCCAGTTTTGTAGTAGTGGGATGGACTAGTGTCGGATGGTGCTAAGGAGTGTCAAGGAGACAATTGCAATGGATAGGAGTGCCAGAGTCTAAGAAGCGCGGAGCATAGTTGGCAACATTATATATGGTACAGAGCAGAGGTCAATAGCAACGTAGTAGATTCAGAGGGTCAGCACAGAAACTAGCAACAATTAGTTCCAACATTTATGAGGTATCATAATGAACATAGTTAGTTTAGTAATTTTGGATGTTTTTGAGTTGCTTCTCTCAACAAATGATTTCCAGTGTGGATGTAGTGTTAATAGTGGCAGTGCTAGCAACATAGCAGATGCAACATTTGAGAGGGAGTTGTAGTACAAATTTAGCATTGGAAGTGGCAACATTAAAGGTAGTAGTACAGTTGCATGTAGTAGCGCAATATTTCAAAGGACGATGCTTCAGAGCCAGAGAAGTATGCAACAACAATATATTTCTAGAGCACATTCCTCGCTAAGAGGGAGTGTTTATTTGGGGTAGCATCGAATGTGCTCTAGGCCTTACATTTTGTAGGGAGGCTTGGGCACATACATTCCAAAGAACCCATAATCTATTTTGGGAAATTTCACCCAGAGACAATTATATTAAAACAATTAATATTTTTAATAGGGTTCCTAAGTCTAAAATTAGAAAAATTAAAATATTAATGGGTATTAATCTAATTGTGGGTGAATCATCTAGAAAAAGGCGAAGATTGTTATGACCAAAAAATTGATCATCTAGCCTAATTTATTAGATGGATCAAAGTACACCATATAAAGTCAATTTTACCATAGTAAAATTTCTTTCACTGTGAGAAATTACCTAATAAACCACCTTTATTAAGTAATTTATAGTTAAACCCATGAAGAATAATTAAATAAATCATTATTTATTTGGTTTTCTTCTAGGAATAATTAATTTAACGACTGTTTTATTATTATTCCTTGTCAAATTTGACCCAATCATGAAAAATAAATAGATAAATCATTGTTTTTCTTATTTTTCTCTAAGAATAATTAATTAATCACTAATTAATTGTTATTCTTTGTTAAATTGACTAAATCCCTTAGGAATAATTAAATAAATCCTTATTTGTTTATTATTCCTTAACTAATTCATTGAGATAATAAATAAATCATTTATTTATTATTTCTAAATAAAAGTTTAAATACTTTTTCCCTCCTAAACAAATATAATAAAATATTCCAAGTGGTAATTCCAAGAATGGGATCAATAATAATTTATTATTGCTCATTATTCGAGGATAACTTAATATTTTATTATAAATAGGAGGATTTTCCATTTATTATTCACTTTTGATTATTTGCATTGTTTCACTCACTGTTGTGACTTTGATTATTTTCATTGTCGCACACCATATTTTTGCTGGGTTTTTGCATTATAGAGGAGAGAGACTCTACAAAAGCTGAAAGAATTTGAGGATTTCCAAGAACCCATCCCATCGAGGGGGACTTGTAACATATATTTGTTCCCTTCATATGTGTTATAATAAAATCATTCTTTACAAATCTGGTTTCCATTGGATGTTTTGGGGTTATTACTCTTAATTTTACTGTTTAACTATGATTGCAGTACAGATCAGGATTTTGGTAAGTTTTGTTTCTATCAATAGTTGTAGATCTACAATGTTCAATAGTCATTTCTATTGTTTAGATTGTTTGTCATCCACAATCTTAAGTGGGTTCTTTTCGTACATCATTGAGAAGAAAACACTACAACAAATTGGTGACTCCACTGGGTTTTATACTTCAGATCCATAAACCTGGGTGACCTTTGGTTTTCAACTTAGGGTTTCCTTTTTTTTCTCTTCTATTAATGTTTCCTAGTGTTTCAACCCTAGATTTGATAAAGTTCTGACTTCCGTAAGCTTTCTGGTCGTTTCTGCAAGTCACAGGAACCAGCCACAATAAAGGCGTCATTTTTTTTTTCTGAAATTTGCAGACCGAAAGTCTCAGAGCAAAAATCATAGTTTTCAGCCCAAAAGGTGTGATCTAGGCTCCAGAACGCAACTTTCTGCCCAAAAAGTGCGATTTCATAAAAAAACAAGCCAGAACCTGTGATTTCTAGGTTTTAGGGTTTTTCTCAAATTTGTTTTTGGGTTTTGTTGAGAGATATCTGTTAGGTTTTTTACCTCTATCTCATCTTTCTTAAGCCTTGATCCATTCTATTTTACTTGTTGAAGTCGAATTTAGCCTCCTTTAGGGCTTCTAGTACACTTCTGCCTTTCTAGGAGGAGTTTAGCTGAGTGAGAAGTCTAAGTTTTTGCAACACTTTGAACCACATTTTCCAGATCTATAACCTTTTGTTTTAGATATGATAAGGTAGGTTGTTATCATCCATACCTTCACATTAAAACTTGTTGGGTCATTCCCTTAAGGTCCCATCGGTTGCCCTAGGTGTTTCACCCGTCTCCCTATCGTTTTGCAGCGATCTTCCCCTCCAGTTTTCTGTTGTTGCTGCAACATTTTCCAGTAGCTTAGATGCACTTGATCCCAGTCACATCAACATTTAGATCTCTTGACCATTTTAGTGTATTTCCATCAATTTAGCCACCTAACAGTACAGTGTTTGCAAACCTAGTTTTGGTGGGGTTTAGTTAATTGTTTTGTTGTTTATTTTCTGTTATTTATTTCAGTTTATTTGCAGCAAGCTTTTTTCTTTCTTACAATCATGATCTGGGCTTAATGAATTAATACACTTGCATACACAAGCACACCTTAAGCAAAAGGCACTTGGTTTACACCGCCAAGCCAAGACTTAACATAATAAATTTATCTCATCGCATCAAATACATAAGATATATTTTTGATCTCCCTTCACCATTTCTGTGTTTAGTGTGTCCTTCCATCATTGCACCACCAAGGCATGAGTCGCGGAGACTAGTAGGCCTTCAACCTCAGTTTCTGTTTGGGCGTATTACTCCTCCCTATCAGGTTAGAGTTCATAGCCCTCCGAGTCCCCATCTTGACTCTTCTCTTGATTCCTCATATGATTCTAAACCTCCTTCACCACATATCGTCACCATGTGTTGACCCACAGCTGGTGCAAGACCCTAATCTAGCGGTGCCTCCGGTGCTATATCGGTGATCACGTAAGGCAGAACAGTCTCAAGAACCATTCTGACAACCCCCATGCTCCCCTTTATGGCTGGGTTAAGTCTACCAAATCTTAAACACTTGATAAATGACCCCATACACCATGATTCTAGTTGGCCCTCTATGCCAACTAAGCTTCCCTCAAGCATCCCAAAGTTTGAGGGTATTGTTGGAGAGGATCCTACCAACCATGTCCGATCCTTCCACATGTGGTGTTCTTCCAACTCCATAACCAATGACTCCATTCATCTTCGGCTTTTCCAATGCACGCTCATTAAAGACACTACAAAATGGAATGTAGACCAACCCTCTACCTCTCATTATGTTTTCATGACGCTTGCAAAATTGTTCTTGTCCTATTTCGAGTTACCTCTCCGGTACAACACTAGTACTGAGTTATTGACCACATTCCTTCAATCCTTCAGTACTCGCCTTTCTAACCATGTTCAAGAGTAGTGTCGAAGGAGGAGCATATGTCATGCCTCGCCTTTCGAAGATCATATTTATATAGGTTGGTTTCTCAAGAGCCTTTTATCCCCCATCGGGAAATGTCACATCCCATTTTCCTCAAACCGAGGAAGAAGCTCTCCAAACCGCTCTAAGATATGATTTGATCTATGCTCAATCAGGTTATGTCTATATCATTATTCCAGACCTCTCTCGTTCTGCCAGTGCTAATGCACTAGAGGCATCTCACGCTGCCGACGGTATCGTTGGATCCATTTCACACTCTTCTCCATATTCTCAGCAAAGTTATGGCTACCTACAGGATGGCACCAGTTCCTCCAACGTTATGCCCCTCCTACTAGCAACATGTTTCTAGGGCCCCAACCTGTCTACCAAACTGTTGCTCCTTCTTATGCACATCATGGCGCTCCAGCCCCTCAAGCATTAGTGCCGCAACCTCCCATGTATCCTCAGCCCTAGCAGTAACCAACCCCTCAGGGTCAGGTGTTTTCATAGCACAGTGATACCAATCCCTGAAATTCGAAGAAAAAGAATAAGGGGAATGGTAACAAGGGTAACCAAGGTAACCAGCCTAGTGAAGCCCATAGGAATCAGCCTAACACCAAAAACCAGCAACAAGGCGGCTAACCCAAGAAAAACAAGGCTATTTGTACGAATAAGCCTTGTGCATGTTGTGGTGTACATGGATACTACACACAAGAGTGTCCCCTTTTACTTCACATGCACCAACTATGGGAAGCTCAAGCAGCTTCTCGAGGTCCACAATTACCTTAGAATCTTGCGCCACCGCAGCCAGCCATGCTCACGAATCCTTTCCCTCAGCAAGGATTTGTTTCTGCTCAACCCCAGCCAGGTCAAGCAGCCCACCTCTTCCAACCTTATGGTCCTGGTGACTACCAGATCCTAACGATGAACTATGATGAGGTTAACCCCTCCAATATCAACCTACAAACTTGGTCACGTCAGTATGACAAGCCCTCCACTTCTTCAACTACCAAGTCCAAAACCAAAGTGTCCGTTGAGCCTCTTACGACACCAAATGGTCCATTACACATCCCCCAACCCAAAGTTGAGGCCATTCCCAAGACCCCAAAGGGACCATTATGCCATAATGCGGGTTCTAATACAACTACCCATACATACAGTATAGTAGACGACTTGGCGCAATCACCTATCGCCATGTCAAGATTGGAAGTCTTCTAGTCATTCCCTTCCAAAAAGAAGGCTCTACTAACTGCTTTGGGTGCAGTGGACCCTTCCGACGATCGCTTGATTGTCTTCCCGGTTGATACATTAGAGCACCCCCCATTATCTTCATCTGTTTCTTTCCAAATACCAGTTAGAGTCCGTAATGCCATCATCTCCAAATGCATTATTGATGAAGGCGCATCCACTTGTGTGATGTCTACTACTATTTGGAAGCAATTCAAGTCACCCGAGTTGTCCCCCTCCACCATCATCTTTCATGCTTGGGACAGACTCTCCTCCTAGCCCCTTGGCATGTACCACAACTATCTAGTGACTCTTGCAAGTAAGACTCTCCATGTTGATATCAAAGTCATTGATGTCCATTTGGATTTCAACATCCTCTTAGGTCGTAGTTACACATATACCATTTCAACTGTCACATCTGCAATGTTCCATAAGATGTGCTTTCCCCAGGAAGGGAAGATCATTACCATTGATTAATTGACTTACTACGAGCTGGCATCCATGACCTCCCCTAAGTCCATCATCTTGTCGGTGTCTGATAAACAATTGTCCACTCCTTTTACCAGTGTCTCACCTCGATATTATAAGGATTCCTAATTGTTAGGTTCCTTCGCTGGTCCTCCACCTCCCATTTCTGAACCTAATTCCATGAGTGTTTGAATGTTACAAGCATCACGGGCTGCCCTTAAGTGGTCTAGTACACCTGATCAACAACCAAATCCCTAGCATCCTGCTGTTACTCTTCCATCTGAACCCTTTGGACCCATTCCCCCAAGACCTCCTTCATTTGTGGGTGCCTCTCCTATGTTCCCACCCAGAACAATTCTGTCAGGTCTCAACCATCTAGGAGCTATTCCATCGGGGCATTATCCTGCTCGTCAAGTACCTTTATTAGTCCCCCCTTTGGGAATTTCTTCTGTACCTATCATGACTTCGTTGGTCCTTCCTAACATGACTCTCAGGATCCAAGTATGGTACATCGATCCCCTTGCAAACATTCTGCCTGGTCATCCACGACCATATCACGCTTTGACCCCAGTTCAACTAGTCCCCATGACCTCTGCCACTGCTTCAATTCCATCACCACCTCCACAGGAAGAAACTCCCGTTGCGAAAGCATCTCGCCAGGGGGGCAAAGTCAAAAAGAAATATTCGAAGGACAAGGCTCCCTAAGCTCCTCTAGCCCCTAAGGCCCCAAAGTTGTACACTTTGTGTGAAGTTGTTGGGCACGCCACCAAAAATTGTCCTGAACTCCCTCAACTCAAACCTTTGGTTCAAGAAGTGTTCCTTGAGTTGAATATTCCAAAAGTCCATGTTGACATACCAGTCCCACCTAAGAAACTCAAAATTATTCACACAAACCATCCTTGTTCCCTTTGTGATATTCATTTTCACTATTCCCTTTGTTTCCCTCGTCTTGACAAGTTTCGTGATTGTCTTGGGGTGATTCTTGAATATGAGGCCACTCATAGTAGAGACGCTAATCCTCTACATGTGGATTCTAGTACCACTAGTCAACTAGAATAAGGAAACTCTGGCCCCTCTATTGTAATCCCCTCCCCCAAAATTCGAAGAAAAAGAACAAGGGGAATGGTAACAAGGGTAACCAAGGTAACCAGCCTAGTGAAACCCACAGGAATCAGCCTAACACCAAAAACCAGCAACAAGGTGGCCAACCCAAGAAAAACAAGGCTATTCGTATGAATAAGCCTTGTGCATGTTGTGGTGTACAAGGATACTACACATAAGAGTGTCCAATTTTACTCCAAATGCGCCAACTATGGGAAGCACAAGCAACTTCTCGAGGTCCACAATTACCTCAGAATCCTGCGCCACCGCAACCGGCCATGGTCACAAATCCTTTCCCTCAACAAGGATTTGTTGCTGCTCAACCACAGATAGGTCAAGCAGCCCACCTATTCCAACCTTATGGTCCCGGTGACTACTAGATCCTAATGATAACTATGATGAGGTTAACCCCTCCAATATCAACCTACAAACTTGGTCGCATCAGTATGACAAGCCCTCCACTTCGTCAGTTACCAAGTCCAAAACCAAAGTGCCTGCTGAGCCTCTTACGACACTAAATGGTCCTTTACAGATCCCCCAACCCAAAGTTGAGGCCATTCCCAAGATCCCAAAGGGACCATTATGCCATAATGCGGGTTCTAACAAAGCTACCCATACATACAGTATAGTAGACGACTTGGCGCAATCACCTGTCGCTACGTTGAGACTGGAAGTCTTCTAGTCATTCCCTTCCCAAATCGTCAAATGGCCTCCCTGATCTCCTGCAATCTACTCCTGAAAAACTAGGGCACAAATGGGTGAAAAGTTCTTCACATAAGGTAAAATGGTAAAAAATAATTACTTTTTCCTCCTTTTATTCATTTTTCATAAAACTTTAGGGTTTTTAAAGTATTTTTAACCTATTTTTCCTCAAAAATTGGATAATTCATTTACCTTTTATGCAGCGATAGGTGACAAATTACTGATGGTAGTACTAGATTCACGTTTAAGCTCTTTTCTTGACTCGTAAAATGCAAATGAAAATATCGCCAAGTATTTTTCCCTTTTTGACTCGTAAAAGAGAATAAAAATGGGAGGTATGCTTTCAAGCTCTTTTTCGACTCTTTAAACATGAAAATATTTCTGAGCTCTTGTCATTTTGAACTCATTAAAGGCTACAAAATGTCATTTACCAAGCATACATTTACCCCTTTTTCAGGTTGGGATAAAATATCTACGAAAAATGTACTTCTTAGCTGAAATGGTCAAGTGGTTTTCTCTAGAATCGCTTTCTACCTTTTAAGGCTCGATAGACACAAATGTATGAAAAGGGACCATGTGGAGTTTTCTTTTCCGTGTCTTCTTCAAACTCTTTAAACATGAAAAAGATATCGATTTTCACCTTTTTTGGACTCGTTAAAACATTAAACGACATTGGATTCATCACCTTGATGGACATGAGCTTCTCCTTCCTAGGTCTCATTAAAATTACTAGGTCGGATTCATCGAAGCATGAACTGTTGGGTCCCTATAATACTAGTGGTTACCCCATTACTATTGTAGTTATCCCTTATTTATATTGTTGTGCCCCTATTACCCCCATATTGTTATTTCTGTGCGCCATAGAATCCCTCTATTGTTATTTTTGTGGCTTTATATTATTATTGTTAGGTCGGCTGGATTATATTGTGACTCCTTAGACTC
>APFE031657991.1:0-18673 GCA_000404065.3 Pinus taeda | reverse complement strand
TTCATTTATGTAATGTAAAGGAGGTTGCCCCCTCGAAGAGGCTGAATTCTGAGGCGTTGATCTATCTTTTCTATCTTTTCTTGCGCTGGTTTCATAACATGAACTTACTATGCAAGCATATGATATACCCTTCAAGCTTGCGATAAAAAATAATTGGAATACCTGCTAGAAATGGTGGGGGATAATTGGAAATTATATCAGTCATGTCGATAGCTCACTCTTGAACATGACACTTTATACTTCATTTCGGGTTGGGATATCCTCCTTTTCATTTTTGACCTTCCTGGGTTGGGCCATTCATTTTTTCCTTCCATTAGATCTCTGACACATCATCATGATCACCAATCCTATGGATCCAATAGCTACCAAACTCCAAAGTCATGTCGTTGATATGTTCAAGAGTTAGTCCTTCTGTAGTTAGACTTACTCCTAATTCTCTGTATCATCTGAAGTCATTTGCATCCCTTTGTCTTGTGTCGATGATGTGGGATACATCATGACCCTCCTTCGATACAGTCACTTCCTTTCAACTTCAGCTCATTATCCAGGAAGCAGGATGAAAGACTCCCTTCCAGTACCTTAGAGATTGCATGCCCTAATGGCAAGTTCTTCACACTCGATGACAAGTTCACATCATTTGCTTTCAATTGGGTGATTTCACGGGTGTTCAACTTTAGTTCCTTTATTCACATTTTGTGAATTGTGCTGCTAGTACCTTGAGCACCATTGTCATTATTGGTGGTTTCTCTCGCACTTGTTAATAGTTCACATCATCGACTGGTAACCAAGAGACTTTATATCACGTTCAACTTCAACACATTCATTCACATGTCAAGGTTTGTACTTTGATTGGGTCATTTGGAGCACAAGACCCTGGGCTCAGATTACACCAGTCCATGTTGCGAGGCAATGTGACATGATCATGTTAATATACATGTCTCTTTCAAATGGATGGTTGCAACCATACCATGGGTTTTTTATTGTGATCCTTCTCATTATTGGATGGCTACAACCATACCATAGTTTTGCTATGATCCTTTCTATTAGATGGTTGTGCCCATGTCTTGGATCCATTTACATGATCATTCTCTGGATGGTTGCATCCATACCATGATTCATGTATCATTTGTTAGAGTTTTCAGTGATGTATGTGTATCTATACTTGCTTGTATATTTTCCGACGATGGACTCCGCTTCCCCGCATCCACTTGTAAGGCATTTCACCCCTCACTCTAATTCGGCCTTCACGCTTTAGGGGGCATCTGTTACACAACATTTTGTCACTTTCCCTGTACTCCCCCCATGATCTTGGAGGAGCTCTATAGTAAACCCTACATGCTTTCCCATCTTGAAGAAACTCCCATCATGTCACTCCTCATGAGCAAAACAATTCTCTTTTGCATCATTTCCCAAGAATCTTCCTCTTACCCCAGTTTACAAGACTGGCGCTACTGGCTAGTTTCCTCCTCACACCAATTTAAAGAGATTAAAACCAGGACTAGCGCTATAGGGCACTACTAAGCCTTTTTTCAGTTGCATTGATCCTCTTTCGGCAAGTTTTTTAAATATGGAGTTGAATCTTCTAGGTCTAGAAGCTTCGTAATGGAAATCTGGTAAATGGTTGGGCTGGATGGAGCCCAAGAAGTCAGTTTGAGATCCTTTCCCCTATTAGGATGGAACCAACCCAAGAGATAAAGCCTTCTCCCATGATAATAGGAACCATTTCCCCTCTATCCAAGCTATATAAACCCATCCTTTTACAAGCTTCACTAGTTTTCAGTATTGATATTTTTGGAGCTTGAATAACTAGCAAGGCATCTATAGCTTGTCAATTTCTAGTGTATGTTTGAGGGAGAATAGTGTGTTTGGTTTGGTTTGAGACTAAAGGGAAGAGGCCTTAAAACTTCCATTGTTGGGGCTATCCATGAGATGCTAGCAGAAGTGTGGGAATCCGAATATGTCAGAGGAAACCAACAATGCCAAGGCATTGGTTGTAATCTCTTTCTAAACTTATATGAATACAACTATTAATTGATTTCCTACATTGAAGTGTTATCTTACATTTGATGGCTTAATGTTCCTTGACCTGTTAAGTAGGCTGAATACAATATTGTATGCTATCACTTTTGTTGTTGTTGTTTGTTTGCTTGTTTCATGTATTCAAAGGAAGGAAACATAAAGTAGCTAGAGTGAAGAAGCAGGATCATCACCAAGCGGAATAACATTCTAAAAGGTAAGCCCTCTTATTTGATTATAGCTTAAGGAGATTTTCCATAGATTGTTTGTTTGTGTCTAGACCTGCTCTCTCGGCCTAGAGGAATTTTTTGTGTCTAGACCCACTCTCTCGGTCTAGAGGAATTGTTTGTGTATGCACTAAGGATTTACCTGCACCATGCCCTCTGTCACTATCCTCTCTCAGCTTTGGCTTTATTGGTCTCTCTCTCTCTCCCCTTGACTCCCCTATGTTGTCTAAGTGATTGTGTCTTTACAATGCACTTCGGTCATACGTTTTGCTCCTAACACTTGTACGTTGGGGGAAATTTGTTATCACCAAAAAATTGATCATCTAGCCTAATTTACTAGATGGATCGAAGTACACCATGTAAAGCCAATTTTACCATAGTAAAATTGCTTTCACTGTGAGAAATTACCTAATAAACCACCTTTATTAAGTAATTTTAAGTTAAACCCATGAGAATAATTAAATAAATCATTATTTATTTGATTTTCTTCTAGGAATAATTAATTTAATGACTATTTTATTATTATTCCTTTTCGAATTTGACCCAATCATGAAAAATCAACAGATAATCATTATTTTTCTTTATTCTCTGAGAATAATTAATTAATCACTAATTAATTATTATTCTTTGTTAAATTTGAATAAATCCCTTAGGAACAATTAAATAAATCCTTATTTGTTTATATTCCTTAACTAATCATTGAGATAAAAAATAATATTTATTTATTTATTATTTAAATAAAAGTTTAAATATTTTTTCCCTTCTAAACAAATATAATAAAATATTCCAAGTTGTAATTCCAAGAATGGGATCAATAATATTTTATTATTTCTCATTATTCGAGGATAACTCAATATTTTATTATAAATAGAAGGGTTTTCCATTCATTATTCACTTTTGATTATTCTCATTGTTGCACTTGCTGTTGTAACTCTGATTATTTTCATTGTTGCACACCGTATTTTTGTTGGGTTTATGCATTATAGAGGAGAGAGACTCTACAAAAGTTAAAAGCATTTGAGGATTTCCAAAAACCCATCCCATAGAGGGGGACTGGTAACATATATTTGTTCCCTTCACAGGTGTTATAATAAAATCATTCTTTACAAATCTGGTTTCCATTGGATGTTTTGGGGTTATTAGTCTTCATTTTATTGTTTAACTATCATTGCAGTATAGATCAAGAGTTTGACAGGTTTGTTTTTATCAATAGCTGCATATCTACAATGTTTAGCAGTCATTTCTATTGTTGAGATCATTTGTCATCCACAATCTTAAGTGGGTTCTTTTCATATATCATTGAGAAGAAAACACTACAACAAAGATCAAGTCAAAATGATTTGAGCCTTTTTATTAGGAGTTAATATAGTCTTTTGGTTTTCCAACAGGGAGATATAAGAAGGGGCTTGAGAGTCATTTGGAAAATACACCAAGAGAGATCAAGAAATTGATTTTTTGAAGTGAAAAATTCTCTAGAGTAAAATTCGATTGAGGAGACTTCTTGCAGCAAAGGGGTAGGGATAGCTTCTAGAGAGAGCAATTTTCTTAGCCGGAGAATCATCAACAAAGACAAGTAGAGAGTAATCCAGTAGTGGTAGCGATGAGCTAGAGAGGTTGACGAAGATTCACACAAAGGCAACACATAAACTAGTGAGGAGTCTGAAATTTGAAGAAGGAATTCGAGTTTCAGAAGACGAGAGCCGGGGTGTGAGACTAAGGGGTAGAAATCGAATCTCTTGGGAAGAAAATTGACCAGCCAGAGGAGTGACACTGTCCCTAGGAGCTTGATGTTGGGTTGACACAGACACTGTGTAGAGGTAGCCAGAAAAGCTAGGGCAATTAGTCTCGGGTTGGATCAACCAGGATTTCCACAGATAGTGTGAGGTAACCTCACAATTCTTTCTTCTAGTATTTCTCTCTGTAATTAAATAACCCTGTGAAGTATTCAGATATGTATTCAGAATTTTCTACTGCTTATTAATAATAAACCCTTAGAGTTGTTGCACCAGTTTTTCTACATTGGGTTTTTGCGAGAACATTTGTCCAAAAATAACATTGTCCTATGTGTTTCCTTGCTCATTTTCTATGTTTAATAATCATATTTAATTTGGTGTAGGCTGCTTTGGTAATTTACTTCAATATTTCAATAAGAAATTTGAAAAAAGTTTGTAATGTAATTTACGATCTAGGTGGAGTAGATTCAGTTTGTTGCAGTAGGATCTGATATTTTTAGACTTAGGAATTTTCAAAGATATGAGTTTTAAAATTGATGAAAGAGATATCTAAAAGGCTAAGCAAGTAGGTGCTTACAAATTGAAAGGATTGGAGCCTCCTTATGAAAGCAGCTCACAAAAAGATAGAAAAGATAGATCAACGTCTTAGAATTCAGCCTCTTCAAGGGGGCAACCTCCTTTACATTACACAAATGAATGATTCTTTGATGATTCAAATGAAAAAACCTCCTTTCTATATATAGGAGTCTAAAGATTCAAAGTATAACCCAACCGACCTAACAATAATAATATAAAGGCACAAAAATAACAATAGAGAGATTCTATGGGGCACAGTAATAACAATATGGGGACAACATGCACACAACAATATTAATAAGGGATCCAAATACAATAATAATGGGGTAATCACTAGTATTATAGGGACCTAACATGCCCCTCTCCTTCAAAAAAGTGTTGTCCTCAACGCTTGAGTAGTTATGGATGCTTCCATATAAAATTATCATCCTCCCATGTGGAATCTTCAACGGCTAAGTTCTTCCACTTGATGAGATACTCCGAAATTGATCAATTTTGTAGCTATCGAGTTCTTGTTTCTGTGATTGCTTCCAATTCTAATATAATTTTTCCTTCATTGTCAAGTTCTGGCAATATTGTTTGAACTAGGAGCTTGTCGCCTATAACCTTCTTTAAACATGAAACATGGAAAACTGGATGCACTCGAGAAGCTGCAGGAAGCTCCAATTTGTATGCCATAGTACCAATCTTTTGCAACACCTTGTACGGACCATAATACTTTGGTGATAATTTATTATCCTTCTTAGCTTGCTTGAGGGACATTTTTTTATATGTTGTAGCCGTAGGAATACCCAATCACCTACATCAAAACTTCTTTCGTTGCGATGTTGATCTGCCTGTTGTTTCATTCTATTCTGTGCCAACACGAGGTTATCCTTAAAGAGTTGGAGGACTTGTTGATGTTCGATGTGATGTTCCACTGCTTGAACCTTAGAATTTTCTCTTAAATATGATGTGATGGATGGTGGCTGATACCCATAAAGTGCCATAAATGGGGTCATTTTGTTGTTGTATGGAAGGAAGTGTTATACCACCATTCAGCCAGAGGCAACCATTTGACCCATTGTGTCTGTTTATCAGATACAAAGCAATGAAGATATCCTTCCAAACATTTGTTTACTATCTGAGTTTTCCCATCGGATTGAGGATGATAAGATGAGCCATGAGCTAACTGAGTATCGAGACAAGAAAATAATTTTGTCCAAAAAATTCCAGTGAAAATGGGATCTCTGTGACTTACAATAATATTTGGGTTTCCATGTAGCTTTTGAATTGTTTCCATAAATGCATTAGAAACTGTACTGCATTTAAATGGATGTGATAATGCACAAAAGTGTGCATACTTGGTAAGTCTGTCAACTACCACCATGATGACACTCTTTCCCTCAGACTTGGGTAAACCTGTTAAAAATACATTGAAACCTCCTCCCAACATTGGCTTGGAATGGATAAAGGTTGTAATAGACATTGGGTCTTAATTGTTTCAACTTTATTTTGTTGGCAAAACAAACATTCTGCCACAAAATTTTGAATATCCGATTTAAGGCCATCCCAAAATGTTATGAAACCAGCTCTGATACCAAATGTTATGAAACCAGCTCACAAAAAGATAGAAAAGATAGATGAACGCCTTAGAAATAAGCCTCTTCGAGGGGGAAACCTCCTTTACATTACACAAATGAACAATTCTTGGATGGTTCAAATGACAAAACCTCCTTTCTATATATAGGAGTCTAAGGAGTCACAATATAACCCATCTGACCTAACAATAATAATATAAAGGCACAAAAATAACAATAGAGGGATTCTATGGGGCACCGTAATAACAATATGGGGACAATAAGGGCACAACAATATTAATAAGGGATACAAATACAATAGTAATGGGGTAATCACTAGTATTATAGGGACCTAACACTGATCTTCAAGGGCATGATGGAAAATAATAAAAAGTTTGATTTAGTAGTTTAGGCACTCTATCTTGTTCAAAATGGTGATTAGTTCTTGTTATCTTGACTAGATCTGGTTTCAAGTTGGTGCAACAATGTAGTTGAGCACATTATCTATCTAATCTAATCAGAATGTGAACATGTTAATTATCTAGTTTTTATGTCATGATTATTTGGTTTAATCTGGGTGTTATGGTTGAGTTGTCACCAAAAGAGAGTGGATTTCCTTAATATCTATCTATTCATGAGAGTGTTGGTTGTTGGATGTGCATGGATCTAGTTAAAGAGTGAAACACTTTCAATGTTTGATTTAGTCCTTCATCTAGTGGATCGATTTGGTTATGTTGATTTAGTCACGCATTGACTAGATCTGGTCACCAAATCATTATGGATGGCATGAATGCATTAACTATTTGGTAATGGTGGATCTAGTGTGTTAATTAGTCGTTGATGGGGTCCAAATTGATCCTTTGGCAAAATCAATTTTAAATAATGGTGTTATGTATCAATTAGAGGGTTGGAAATTAAAAACATTACCTGTAGAATGCACATGGACAGAGAATGTGTTTTTTGATGTTGTAGAATGAGTGACTAAAGATGGTGTGATGGTAGTGAGATCATTGCTAGAGGTTATGTGCATGTAAAGTGTGTTTGGAGAGTGTATGGTAGAAGTTATAGCGCACATGAAAAATAATTATGTTGGCCTAGATCATTCACTCGATACGTCTACGTCGTCGAAGCCAACACTCTTACTATATACACAAGTAGAAAAACCTTCTAATTAATGAGTCTCGGGTTTTGCATATATCAGCATGGCCTGGTGATTGTATTAGAGTTGTAATAAATCTCTGAAGTTTTGTTTGGGTAAAGTAGCAAAGCATGTTGTCTGCTTGACATAGCTTCCAGACGGGAAGTCCCAACATACTCAAGGAAGGTTCATGTTTTTTTTTTTTTAACGAACATTTTTGTAGGGTTTTGCATCATCTCTAGCAATGGCCTCTATGAATATTAAGTTAGTTTCATAGAATGGCATCAAAAGTACATAGGAAAAGTAAAGCAACCGGTTTGTTATTGAGAGTATGTATGTTGTTGTTGTCACAGGGAGAGTATACGTTACATGAATGAGAATAGTATGCTTCTGTGTGGTGAGTTTCTTGGTGTGAGAGCTTGATAATATTGTCTTGTTGCGTTGTTGGGAGGGTCAAGAGTGTGAGGATATGTGATTATCATGTGCACATGATTTCTTGTATCTGTTATGATTCTAAAGCCATGTATTGTTGAGAGTGAGAGAAGATGAGGTGTTTTTGAGACGTAATGGTTTCATAAATCCATGTAATGTTCATATCTTGCTACCGATGTTTAGATGCTGTCAAAGTTTTGGATTTCTCGTGTATGGGTTGGATTGGTTTATTGAGTCAGGGTGTATCACTATATTGACGGTGCTGGACCCGCCGACATGTCAGGGTATCTCCCCGGTAAGAAGTCCCAACTAGTTTTATAGCACCATTTACCACCCTTAGTAGATTTGATGCTCTATGATATGGCCTAGGGTAACCCTTCCCTACTAGACTTGGCCCATTTTCTAAAAAACAATGTTTTAAATCCCATACGTGATTATGCCCTATCGAAAGCACGTGTACACATGGGTTAGTCTATACCCAACCTGCATATATGTGTTAAAACATTAAAAATTATATAATCTCCCTTAATTCAGGTTGGGATTACGAGTTTGACTGGATACCCACCTACTATAGCCCATGGGCCAACTGTTTCCCAACCGAAAAAAAAACTAATTTGGAGAAGTATAAATACATCTCCATGGGAAGGCCTAAAGGAGGAGAAAGGATTAGATATTGATATTATAGTTGATTACATCCCTGATCAAGTCTAAAGATATCCCTGTGCCTTGTGCACTCCCAATTCATAGGAAACCCTATTTCCTTCTTGAGATGTTCATCATCCCTTCATGACATCCTTGTGTATACTTATTGAGGAGGATTGTTGAGGCCTGGGTAGGACGGATCCAGAGGACTATTTCTCTTGGAGTCGGCAAATGACTCAGGTTGTCGTTCATCCATATTTTCTTTAGCTTACATTAATAAAGAGGCGTTGTCCTATTCGTGATGATTATGGTATTTATGCATTAATTTTTGTCATGATTTTCTTATAAAATATCACGTTAATGCTTATTTGTTTACATGCTTATATGATCTAACCTTGATATCATGAACATGCTTTCAGTTATTTTTGGTGTATATGCTTTTCCTTGAATTAATTGCAGGTCTTAAAGCGCAAGGAAGAAGCAGAGGGTTTGAACCCTACAGGAATGACCTTAAACGTAGGACCTGCCGGTAAGACCTTCTATACCAAACTTAATTGTTTAAGTATTAGGACTACTTGTTTGTGTGTCTCTTTATGCTGTATGCCCTCCACTATGTTGGAGTTCTCAACCCAAGACCCTAGGGTGATTCTACCCGGAACATAATTGGCAACTTTGCTGGGGAAAGCATTCTTGTTTTTCCTAGATTGGGTTGTTTATTCTTGATCAAGGCTTGTTTGATTGATTTCTTGCTTTTATTGAGCTTTATATACACGCATTTCAGAGGATACAGTAGCGTATACATGACAATTTCTTTAAAGAAACTCATGTATATGCAATTTTCCTTTGTTTCAATCGCGTATACATGCTGCTTTGTCTTTGCACAATCGCGTATACCTTATTTTGAATAAATTTTTCCAAATATTGGACCCAGTTAAGGTTGTTGCCTGGTGTTTTTTTCTATTTTCTAGTCATTCATTGTCAGTAAAGCTCTGCTTTCATGCACGTTTTCAGTTTCTAATCTTCTCCTTGTTGAAAAACCTAGTCAACCTAGGGCTTTATTTTTTAGTAAGGTTTCAGTTTGGCGTTTGGGTTCAAGGCTTCTTGTAGAATTTCTCGGTTGTTCTGACTTTGTGGAACAAGAAATTGTTTGCAGTTTTATTTATAACCCAACTTTCATATTGCTTTTCTTTCCTTTCCTTTTTGTGGTTGACCTGTTTTGTTTTTCATGGTTTTTGAGTGTCTCTTTGGCAATCTTGAAAGTCTTTCTTGACGTTCTTTTGGTTTGTTAAAGACCTTTATACTGCTGTTTAGATCAATCTATGCAAGTCTGTAGTCCTTTGTCATTTCAAGTTTTATTATATTAATGATGTGCATAACTTGCAAATTTTGGGACTCTTTTTGCTTGGTTTTGGTCTTGGAATTTTAGTAGTCTTTGTGTTCTCAAAAAATTCTTTGGGTTCTTTAAAAAACATCATTCTTTCCTTTCTCTTTCTTTTCAATTTTTTTTTGGTTTCTTCATTTTTTTTGAGCAATTGTGAACTTTTTCGATTGGTTTCAAGGGATGTTTGTCATTGAATTTGTGCCCTCCTTATAGCCAAGTTTGCCTATCAATCTTGTGAAGGAACACATTTTCTTACATGAGCATCCATATAATCTTGCACCAACATTATAGTTTGCATTAAGTTAGTTTTTACTATAGGAATTTTAGTCTTTCTGTTAGATTTTGAGTGTGTGGAGTGTGTTTTCTAAAAAAAGAAAAAAAAAATCTTTTACAAGTTTATTCGTAGAACCTTATAGAAATCTATTTTCATCAAAGAAAAATAATTTCATTTGCATATAGCAGAGTTTATATTGATTTATTTTGCGTCAAAAAACCACAAGTTTCACTCTCATTTTACACATGACCTAAAGAACGACCTTTTAAAATCAAGCGCTTAATTAAAAAGAACTAGACCATTTTTTGATTTGTCATTAATTACATCAACAAGTCTAACTCTTTAGGGCCTTGGAATAAGTGAGTGGAGAGTTAACTCTCCAAGGACACTCAAACTATTAAACATAGATGTTGAATAATGAGTGAAATCCAGTGTCGTTAGAAAGACCAGGAAAGCTCCATTACTGGGAGTCAAGCACGAGGGACAGTGAAGACAAGGAAAGAGAGATACCCCCTCTCCTACTTGTTGGATCCTACCCCGAGACTGTTCCGCCCAGATTTTGATACAAACTGGTGTCTGTAGTTGCTATTCCTAGGGACCACATAGGTCGTTGTAGAGGGGAATCCCGCGACACCTGAGGCAGATATTGCATCATGCTCATTAGTACTTCTGGAGGGTACTCTTGTGAAGTTTGGGTACTTACACCAACAAAGTATTTTGTCTGGGGGTCAGCGTAATTGTTTCTGTCACCTTCACTAGTAGGCTTGGGTCGTCACTATCCCAAACTATCTTTGGAAGGTCCTTGATTTCACTTTCTTGTATTTTGGTGTCTAGTCCTCATCACCCGAAACGGAGATACTTGGAAGTTGCTTGATTGATTGTATATTCTAGGGAATTTTTTAGAGAGTTCTCTTTGCTCCTAGTTGGCCATAGCTTTATAAATTTTCTCTTAAATAATTAAAAGTGGTTGATCGACCAGTTCGTCAGTCTAGGAGGCTTTGTGGGCTTTCACCTACGAGTGCAGAGCCTTCCTCCAAAAGGTGTAGGAGAAATTCTGCCCATGATTTCCAATCAGTGGCATCAGACGTAATGGAGATTGATCCTCCATTTCAATCTATTGTTTCACAAAATAGACCTAGTGTAAGTCAAGATTTGGAGAGGAACACTCCAGTCCTTTCTAGAGTCCTCTTCCAATCGGAAGATGTTGTAGAGGTTGAAGAACTCCCTGAGTCTCCTAAGATTCCTTCTTCTCCTCCCCCTCTCGATTATCCATACGTTTTATTATACGTTGGGACCCTGAACCACAAGCCTTTGAGCCCTGGTCTACATCAGTATTTTCCTTCGATGACTACTACTGGGAGCATGGTTTCAACTTTGAGTGCTACTATTGTAAATACTCCCTTCTCAGTACAAAGAGGAGGTACAATTTCCATACCTTCAATCACCCCTATCATTGCAATATTTTTTTCTACATCCATTCTATCTTCGAGTGGAGGCACCCAAGATTTTTCCTCCAACATTGGTTCTTTCCCTTTTGGAATGCTTTCCAGCACAATTCCTTTAGTTCCCTTAACTTTTCCATCCGTTACTTCCACGTCTATGACTTCGATGGCGAGAGGGTAAAATTCTTTTTAGGGTTTCCGTTTTGGGAGTGGTCATATATCACATTATAACCCATCTCTAGGATCAATACCTTTCCCTCCAGAGTTCAAGGTTATAATCCTTTCCATGGATGGACTGTTCTGGCTATCAGCATCTTGGGAGCCGGGAATCAGTTCTCTTTCGACCAACAGGGGAACATGCCTTACTCCTTCATGAGTTCATTTCATAGTTTTTCTCCCTTTGCTAATGCATGGAACCCTTTTTCACTGGAGGAACTGGATGGGGGAGTGGATATGGCGTGGACTCTAGATTTAAATTCTGCTATGGATTGCCTAGACACTGTTTTTCCATCTGAAGAATTAATTCTAGAAGCAATGACGGGTATTGAGAGATCGTGAGATGATTTGCATCATTGGTAATATTTCCTCCCTGATTTATGAGAAGTAGAATCAAGCTTATCCAGTCCTTCATCTACTAATTATGTTCACGTAGTTTTAAATCCTTTGTCTCTAGCGCAGTTTTTGGTCGAAGCTAACATGTTTTTCATTTTAAAAACTGTTCCAGTGAACATCTCTAGGAATCCCAACGTTATCGAGAATGTCTTCATTGGAGCTGATTGTTCCCCTGAAGAAATTTGAATTTCTATTGATATCTTTAAAGATTTTCGAGACGTGCTTGCTTGGTCTTATGAGGAAATGCCTGGGATAGATCCATCTATAGCCCAACATGAGATCACGACATATGAAAATGAAAAAGCTATTCGCCAGAAGCTTCGACCGATAAACCCTAGGAAAGCAACAGTTATTAAAGCTGAGGCTGAAAAGTTTCTTAAGGTGGGCTTCATATACCTTGTTCCTCCTGTGATTATAAATACATAACAAATCTGAAGGAAGTTTGAGTGGTAGAGTGAGAAATGGATCTTCTTCTACTTGTCATAATCATGTTTGTGTGCTTTGTGATGATGGGTGTAGCAATGCCTATTCATTACCATACTCATTCTGAACATGTGTACGAGGAGATGGATGGACTCAGTTCTGTTGAAAGCATTCCTTTTAATGGATGGAATCGCCATAAAAGGGATATGGAGGCGCTTCTAAGCTTCGGGAAGGGTATCACATTCGATCCATATGGATAGCTCTCCTACTGGACAACCAATAACTCACCTAACGTCTACCTTTGGAACATAATTTCATGCAAGCCAAACATGAAACAAGTGGTTGCAATTTTACTCCTGCATACAGATTGAATGGTACGCTCTCCCCATTAATTGGGAGCTTCTCTCTTTTGTGACATTTAGATCTTTCTAGAATTATTTGAGTGGGAGAATTTAAGCATCGTTTGGGTAGCTGAAAGCACTAGGAATAATTGACCTCAGTTTTAATGCGCTCTAGGATTCTATTCCAAAGAAATTGTATAATTTTACACGTCTTCAATAGATCGACCTTTCCATTAATAGTTTGGCGGGGAGTATACCACCCTTTATGGGAAACTACGCTTTGCTACAAACGTTGAATATAGGAGACAACGATTTGAGGGGTTCAATCCTGGTAGAATTCGATTGCCTGGTCCGGTTGGAATATCTTTGCTTCAATAGCAATGCTCTGAGTGGAAGCATCCAAACTTCTCTCGCCAACTGCACTTCACTCAAGGACTTGGTGATTTACAACAACAATTGAGTGGTCCAATACCATCACAATTGGGTCGCCTAGTCAAGTTGGAATCGCTCATCTTCAATTTCAATAGTATAAGTGGAAGCATTCCATCTTCGATTAGCAACTGCACTTCACTCCATTACCTATTTGGTGAGGGAAACAAATTGAGTGTTCCAATCCCTTCAACTATTGGTTTGACTCAATGCATATCTATTATTCATTTATCCAACAACTCTCTCCGTGGCCACATCCCTCCCACCTATTCAGTTGTACTCACCTATATGTTTTGAGACTGGCCACTAACAACCTTAGAGGTAGCATTCCCCCCCCCACTATAACCAATACGGAATTGATCATTCTCAACTTATCAAACAACCGGTTAATTGGATCTATCCCACCTAACATAGGTCAATTAAGAAATCTTCACTCTCTCGCTTTATCAAATAACAATTTGACTGGATCTCTCCCGCTTAGTATAGGTTAGTTAGAGGATTTACACGTACTAGATCTATATAATAATAATATTTTTGGCACTATACCCAATAATATTAGTTTGGTTTATCTTCGAGTGTTAGATTTATCCAAAAACAATTTAGAAGGATCAATTCCTGAATTTAATAATAGTGACACTCTTTTAACTTTTTTCTCGGATCACACTAATAAAACGTTTGGGACTTTACCAATGTTTTTGGCTAATTGTACTAGAATTGAGTATTTACATTTAAGGAAAAAACAAATTGACAAGGCAACTTCCTCACTACTTGAAATCTATTTCATTTTTGGCAATTTTAAACTTTGGCTATAATAATTTTCATGGTGGAATCCTTGAATGGATAACAGATTTCACCTATTTGTATGTATTGGAATTATCCAATAATAAATTTAGTGGAAGAATGTCATTACACTTCAAGGATTTGTAAATTCTTCAAACTATATTCCCTTTGAAGAAGAAATCATACTTCACATGAAAGGATGTGAGTATACTCTGCCATACCTCTCACCTGCAAACAAAATACTTGATTTGTCCAACAATAATCTTGTAGGACAAATACCTGCAATAATAGGAACTTTGAGAGACATGCAATTGCTAAATTCATCTGGCAACCAGTTGGAAAGGCTAATACTTGCATCTCTTAGTAACATATCTACTTTGGAGAAGTTAGACTTGAGCAAGAATAATTTGAGTGGACAAATTCCTGAAGAGCTCTCTAAACTATATAGTCTAGTTGTTATGGATGTTTCATCTAACAGTCTTTGTGGGCCAATCCCTGGAGGAACACAATTTTCCACATTTAGTGCAACATCATTTCAAAGGAATAAGTGATTATATGGGTGTCCTTTAGATTCATGTAAGGAAAGGAAAACGCAGTGAGAGAAGGTGACAATAATAGTAGTAGTGCCCATATGAAAATGGGATGGCTCGAGCATCTAGATGAAAAGATGTCATTAATGGCATTTTGGATTAGATTTGGGATTGGAACTTGGGGAGTAGTTGGTGTATTAATCTTTTTTAACAGAGCTAGACATTGGGTGTTGGGTCTACCACCTAAGAAACCACAACTCTTCTATGGAATGTATTGATTCCCTACATAAAGAACCAAGTAATGGATGTTGGCTCCACTATGTGGTGAATTAAATTGTCATGTAAGTCCTAAATGATATTTATGGTATACTATCTTCTCACATATAGAATTTTTAGTGTGATCAATGTCTTATTGCATGTCCATATTAATCTCAATGTTATTTATAACTCTTAATCATTTTTTATGGCATTCAATTAATTTCCAATCAAATAACATAAATATTACATTCTTTCATGGTTCTTCCCATCTCATTTTACAAATAGGGTAGACCTAGCTTTTTTATGCTAGTATCCTTTTCATAGTGTTTTAGTATGCCATATGCAAAAACTAGTTTTTTGAACATTCCAAATTACTGATAAAGTTGGAAAATTTTCTTCTCCCTACTAAACCATGAAATATTGCAATAATATAAATATATCTAAGAAGCTTACAAAACCATAAATATTACATTATATAAATTGATATAAATTAGAAAAATAATTCACAATGATAAATATATTCACAATTTCATTACTATTTTTATCAATATATATCATTTTGATATAAAAATTTAATATATTCATATTATATATATATATTTATATAATATATTATTTATTATATATATATAATATATAATATATGAAATCGATTCTTATTTCAAAATTATAATAATTTACCTACCATAAATATCATTTCAATATATATTATATATATATATATATATATATATATATTAATATTAACCTTTCATTAATAAATATATCAATGAACATAATAAGTAAGCATTAACCAAGTTTACAACATAAACATAAATATGTAAAGTTGATACTTATATTTGTTTAACAAAATTTCTTATCTATTTATATATTTGCCATAGTTATGGTTTATATAACATATGAAAGATCACAGAGGAAGGAATATTTTAATTGCAACACATTCATTTTCTATATTTGCACGATTTATGGTTTATATAATCTATGAAAGATCTCATTTATTTTATATATTTGCAAGAATTATGGTTTATATAACATATGAAAGATGACAGAGGATAGTGATATTTTAATTGCAACTAGCAAAGTTGGAATGTAAGTTATATTATTTGTATAAAGAATTTCATTAATTTTGAAAAACTTTAAGTGAAAAGCATGAGATATGTTGTGATATAAATTTTAATAAAAAAAAAAATTATATGGTTTTAAATTATTTTTCTAATACTAAAATATTTCTATTTATTCATTTAAAAATAATTAAAATATTTAATAACTAAATAAAATGATGTTATTATAATTTTTGTTGACAATAGTGTTGTTTGGTTGATATTGATGTCAACTTTCAGATGTGTTTTGTGGTATATCATGATTGCAGGTGTGTTGCTATTTTTGGAAATGGATAAAATTATGTATTCTAGTGTGATGATGTTGTATTGAGGATATGTATAAATCTAGGTGAAGATTCTTGTGAGGCAATTACTAAGGGGTTTTCCCATGGCATTTGGTGTGAGATCTTATTTAATGTGGTTAAAAGAGAAATTGTGTGTAATTAGATATTTGATTTAGACTATCTTGATGAGGTAGAAATTAGCATAAAAATGATTTGTTAGTGTTGTAGTTTAGTTGAGCTACAATGCATAATGAAGTTGTTTCAATATATGCAGCAGTGAGCACCAATTAGAGAGGTTGAGATTGTGTTGCAAAGAGAGTTGGTTTATTTATATGTTGTAGAGTGAGTTGGTTTATTTATGTGTTGCAAAGTCTGTTTGTTTGCTTTGGGGTCCAGTATGAAAATGAATGAAATCATGGCCTTGATAATTTGAGGAGGTTGGGACCTTTGACAAGTGGTGGCTTGCCAAGATAGGAGTAGTGAATCCCTTCTGGTAGTGGCCAACAACTAGTTGGCAGTGGGTTGGGGCTTCCTAGATGGTGGTGGCCAACAAACTATTGTAGAGGAGTAGTGGCTCCTAGCTAGTTGGAGTTATCATTTATAAAAGAAATTATTTGATAATAACAAAGAGAAAAGTAGTGCTTAGCTAGTTGGGGTTAGGATTTATAAAATAAATTAATTGATAATAAAAGAAAGAGAAGTAGTGCTTAGCTAGTTGGGGTTAGAATTTATATATCTTAGTAACATATCTACTTTGGAGCAGTTAGACTTGAGCAAGAATAATTTGAGTGGACATATTCCTGAAGAGCTCTCTAAGCTATACAATTTGGTTGTTTTGGATGTTTCAACTAATAGCCTTTGTGGGCCAATCCCTAGAGGAACACAATTTTCCACATTCAGTGCAACATCATTTCGAAGGAATAAGTGCTTATATGGGTGTCCTTTAAATTCATGCAATGGAAAGGAAAATCCAGTGAGAGAAGGTGACAATAATAGTAGCAGTGCCAATATGAAAATGGGATGGATCAAACTTCTAGATGAAAAGATGTCATTAATTGCATTGGGGATCGAATTTGGGATTGGAATTTGGGGAGTAGTTGGTGTATTTATCTTTTGCAACAGAGCTAGACACTGGGTGTTGGGTCTACCACCTAGCAAACCACAACTCTTTTATGGAATGTATTGATTCCCTACATAAAGAACCAAGAAATGGGTGTTGGCTCTACTATGTGGTGAATTAAATTATCATGTAATCTTCAAATGATATTTATGGTATACTATCTTCTCACATATAGAATTTTTAGTGTGATCAATGTATGATTGCATATCCATATTAATATTAATTTTGTTTATAACTCTTAATCGTTTTTATAGGGTTCAATTAATTTCCAATCAAATAACATAAATATTACATTATCTCATGGTTCTTTGCATCTCATTTTGCAAACAAGCTACACCTAGCTTTTCTATACTTATATCGTTTTCATGGTGTTTTTGTTTTTTTTGCTTTTCTCTGAACACACTTATGCATGTAACTATTTATAGGAAATGCCTTGTCTATGTAGCTTTATTTTTATAAGCTTGTGTAAGTCTTTTTTGAACAATCTAGGTTACTGATAGGAATGGTAAACTTTGTTTCGACTATTAGAACATAAGATCTCATAGAGTTTTTTGGCCATAGAATCTATCGATATAATATCAAATTTTCGGTAATATAAATATATCTAGAAACTTACAAAAAAAAACATTAATATTACATTATATAAAAATTATATAAATTGAAAAAAAATATAGAATAATAAAATATTCAACAAACTTCATCACCATTTTTATCAACATACATCTATTTTGATATAAAAACTTACTATATATTTTATATTTAATAATAATAGTGAAAACTAAAAATATGAATCTTCAACTATTATATAAAACAAAACATTTTTGGCATATATGAACAATATACATCATATCGGAGTGTAGAAATCTTTCGACTCAATTAAAATGCTTCTAACATAAATACAATCAACTTGAAATATATATTAACTAATCATTAAATAATAATAATCATAATATATCAATGAATACAATACTTATAACAATCACAACACATACCTATAAAAGTATATACTTATATTTGCTTAACCAAATTTCTCATTCATTTTATATATATGCAATTAATGGTTTATATAACATGTAAAAGATCACTGAGGAAGGCGATATTTTAATTGCAACACAACCCTATAAAGGTATATACTTATATTTTCTTAACCAAATTTCTCATTCATTCTATATATCTACAATTTATGGTTTATATAACATGTAAAAGATCATGGAGGAAGGCGATATTTTAATTGCAACTAGCAAATTTGGAATGGAAGTTATATTATTTATTATTTATATAAAGAATTTCATTAATTTAGCAAATTTGGAATGGAAATTATATTATTTATTATTTATATAAATAATTTCAGCAATTTTGAAATTTTAAGTGAAAAG
>APFE031657987.1:62082-73566 GCA_000404065.3 Pinus taeda | reverse complement strand
GGGTGGAATTTCACCAAATGGTTTTTGGGTTCTTTAGAACTCATGTGCCTTAGCCTCTCCACCAATTTTCAAGGCTAGAGCACTTTTGATGCTACCAAAAACTAACACTCCCTCTTAGCAAGGAAAGTGCTCTAGTAACAATGTCCACCTGCATGTTGCTCTATTTTTGAAGCACCTCCTTTCTGCACTGTTGCTGCCACAAACACTGTGTTGTTACTGCTACTATACTATTGCCCATGACACTGCCACTGCTGCATCTGTACTACAGCTCCCTCTCAAACATTGCATCTGCTATGTTGCCAGCACTGCCACTACTAACATTGTATCTGTACTGCAACTCAGTCGCTGAGAGAAGCAACTGAAAAACATTCAAAATTAATTGAACTTAACTATGTTCAGCATAATACCATGAATGTTGGAATATGACTGCTACTAGTCTCTAACCCTCTGAATCTTTTGCGCTTCTGCTGACTTTTGCACTGTGCCAACCTTGCTCTGCGTTGATCAATCTTTGGTCCCAAGTTGCTGCATCTATCCTCCAAACAATCCATTGCATCATCTGACACTAAGTCCATCTTGCTACTGCTGAATCTTGGGCTCCCGTAGCAAGGAAATGATCCAAGAGGTGGACTCCTCAAGGATCCTGCGCACATGTAGTCCTCCCTACTACAATTCAATATCGCCCCATCTCCCTCCTAGAGATGCGTGGGCACTCATGGCAAACTCATTTTCGTCAATCTTTGTTGAAGCAGCCTTAGGATCATGTTTCTCATCCTTATCCTTTTTCTTCAAAGGACACTGGGATGCATAGTGGCCCATCTCGCCACAACTGAAACATTTCACCTTCGAAATGTCCTTCTTCTTCTGCTGTCTCTTTGATGCTAGAGTTATGTTTTCCTCCTCCTTCATCTTTGTGCCACTCCCACTGCTGCCATTGAGGTTGACCTTCACTAGGTCCCTCCTTAACTTCTTATGTTGAAGAGCCGCCCACATCTCCTCCCATGAAGGTAGTTTTTCCCTGCCCAATATGCTTTGGACAAAAACTTGCCATTCATCCGCGACTCCATTTAGGGCTATCCTTACCGTTGTGGTTGGCTGAGGAGTGGACCCCACTGCAGCAAGGTGGTCTCTAGTGTCCTAAAGACGTTGAAGATAAAGGTTCACCCCTTCTCCTTTCTGGATCAAAGTCTGCTGCAACTTCTGCTCTAAATACATCTTTCGTTGTTCGGAAGAGCCTTCATACAGAGAAGACGAGGCTTCCCACATCTCTCGAGTTGTATCCTTGCCCTGAAAGTGTGAGACCACATGATCTCGAACTCCATCGAGAATAAGCCTCTTTGCCTTCCCTTGCTCGACCTTGTATTTCTTATTTGATCATTGTCAGCAAGAACAGCGACAACACTTTTCATGTAGGCCTCAAGATCATATTCCTCCAAAACAGCTAAGATTTTGGTCTTCCATATGACATAGTTGGAGGCTTCGTCCAACCTGTCCTAATCTCTGAGCCCATTCAATGCCATCTCACCCAACTATCGAAATAACTCCTCTAGTCACTGCTCAGCTGCCCAGCAACTGAGAAATTCGAACTTTTTGGCAAAAAGTTCTCTGAGGAGAAAATTCCTCTTCTACGTGTCTTCGTTCTTTTCCAATAGATTTCTTCCCCAGCAGAAACTGCGCCCTACAAGCATTGCACTGAGGCTTTGCGTCACTCCCTCTGCCTTTGCAAACTCACGAACTGGAAATCGTACCTCTCTGTCGTCTCACTCAGAGAGAGATATACTCAGAATCTCTGCTTCCCGGCAAGGACTGCATAATCCCTTCAAGGGGATTCGAATTCCTGCCAAGTGTAGCGTTCAGCCTCACTGCTCAGCATTGGATTTGCTCCCCCTATTTCAAAATCAATGCTCTAATACCATGTGAAAATTCCTAGTCCTCTAGGAACCCCTATTGCAGCAAATCTGAATCTACTTCACCTACTTGATTTTTAAATTACATTCATCAAGTTATTCTTATGAATATTGAAGCAAATTACTTCTGCAGACTACACTAATTAAATATTTGATCTCATGAAACAAAAAACAGAGAAAAGAACAAGATACATAGGACACTTATTTTTGGACACAATAGTCCCCGGAAAAACCCAATGCGGAAAACCAGTGCAGCAATCCTGAGGGTTAATTATTATGCGTGGAGAAATATCTAAATACAAATCTAGGATGCTCATCTAACAATCCTTTACAAAGAAAATACTGGCGGAAAATCTGAGTGAGTTTTACCTCAATTCACCTGGCATAATTTCAGATGATCCAACACAAGACTGGCTAACCCCGGCTACTTCTGCGCTGGCCCTGCATCAGCCTTTCAGGCTCTACATCACCTCTTCTGCCCTCTGCGTCAGTTATCCCGGTTGTTCCGACAGTTCCAGTTGTTCCTGGCAATTCTGGATTTTCCGTGACAGATAGCTTTTCTGCTCTGCATTGACCCTTTTGGCTCTACGCCAGGGCTGTGTGGACTCAAATTGGCCCAGCATCAACTCTCCCGGCTACTATGCTGCCTCTGTGCAAGCTCTCTCCGCCTCTCTGTCAGTATTCTCAGGAAAGTCCTTCTTCCGAATTCTCACTGTGCCTCTGTTGTTGAATGATCACTTAGTTCGAATTTCTCAACTTCCTAGCCCCAGAAATCAAACTCCAAATCAATTCTCTCTCTTTGTGTGTATTTTCAAATGAACCCCAAGCCTCCATTTTATACTTTTCTTGTTGAGTCTTCAACGGCCGAGATTAGTCTCTAATCAATGGATAAGATTAAAACATGACTTGATCCGCCTTCTAGATCATTCTCACTCATATTTTGATTAATACCCATTAATATTTTAATTTCCCTAAGTTTAGACTTAGGAACTCCATTAAAAATATTAATTATTTTAATAAAATAAAATCCAAGTGGTATTTCACCAAACGGTTTCTTGGTTCTTTAGAACTCATGTGCCTTAGCCTCTCCACCAATTTTCAAGGCTAAAGCACTTTCAATGCTACCTGTTGACTTCTACCGGTCAACTACCCATGCAGTACACCCCTTTTCTTTTTACAAAAAGAAGCAGCACCTGATCAGCATGTCCGTGCCGTCCTGCAGTCATCAGCAGCTTGATCAATCGTTTCTGTAAACCCAGTCTGCATGTATTAATTGTAAATAATCCTAGTAGATGTGAGTCGTGTTGTAATTTGCCTAGGTGGACCTGACTTTCCTATGATAATCTATGTCCCGGAAGGTTTTTCGTCTCACCGATCCACGGATCGGCAGAGTTTTCCTTCAAACCTGACCCCAAAGCCGGGATAGATTTTGTCAGTGGAATTTTAGAGAATCCTAGTGTGTTGGCCTGCTGGATTATAGTTGTGTCGCAGAACTGGGTGTTTTGTGAGGGTCTATGTTAAAGGGGTTTTTCCCTTGAGATGTAAACTGTTAAAGTCATGATGTAATGTGTCCTGAGGGTCGAAAAATGTTATAAATCCCCTCATGAGTCCTAAGTCCTAGTTCCTAGGTGATGTTTCCAAGGGCTTAGTTCGATGATCCATTTTAAAATGAATTAAGAAATTAAAAAAAATAATAATATAATAAATAATAATAAAATAAATAATAATAAAATTAAAAAAAAAAATAATAATAATAATTAATAATAATATAAAAAATAAAAAAATAAAAAATAAAAAAAATAATAAAGTTTTAAATAAATATTTTAAAAAATAATAAAATAATAATATTTTAAATCGACGGATGAGATCAAGAGATGTCTTGATCCTCATCAATGGTCGAGATCATTTCAACATGGATCACTCAAACTAGCCGTTGAGATCATTTCCTTTATATAGGGTTTTAGGAGGTCATTTCACATCATCTGATCTGTGAGTAAAACACTGAAGAAGCTCTCTTGTAAATCTGTTTCTGGTTAATAAAGAAGACTTTGGGGTCCATATCTTGCTGGTGTTACTCTCTTGAATGCTGTGAGATTGTTTAATTTTCTGTATATGTTATTTTCAGCCATTAATAATAGCTTGTTCGTAGAGTATTGTGAGCACAGGTATCTTGCTCACTTGCTAGGGTTTGGGTGCTGTTAGGGGTTTCTAAGGTAATGGCAGGTATCTCCATTACTTCCTGAGATCTAGCAGCATTCTGCCCTCTTTACTGATGGTTGTTTTGAGCTGTGCAGAAAACATTTTCTGAAGGGATTTCATGGGCGTTCGGGGAAGTTTTTGGCTGAACCAGCCAACTCCCATGAGCATTTCTGCTGAGCCCAGCTGGATTTGATCCTGGGTCTATCATTCAATTTATTTTTTTTTTAAATTTGCATGAGGAATTTTTCTGAAGTTTTCACAGTGAAAATCTGAAAATCATCAATTTTTTAATCTTTTACTGTGCTTATCAGTGGATCTGGCTGTTAAGGGGCCACATCTGTAAATTATTTAAATGTTCTAGGGTTTCAATTTTTTCTGACTTAGGGTTTCCTGCACATATTATTTTGGAGTGTTCTATTACAGGTTGCAGGTGCAGGTTGTATGAAATTTTCAGGGTTTTATCAAGCAAGTTGGGGCAGGAAAAATTTAAAATCTTAAACAGTCAACTATTGCCTTTCCTCCTCGCACTGCCTGCTGCTCAACTTTTCATTCACAAAACGAATGTGTTGCCATCACCTGTACAGTCAAACAGCAAGATCAACCCCATTTTTCCGATTGATTTCATCTGCACGGGCCAGCGTGGGCACAAAATCGTTTTGGGTCTCATTTCAGGCTTGCGATCGGCGTTTGTACCCATTCTTTCCAATCATTTCAACGTTCTTCTTGCTGTCACCGTCTCACTTGCTCCCATCGCTCATTTCTTTCACCTGCACACGCAAACAGCTGAGACAAAGAAAAAAAAAAAATTGAAACGCCATCATAAAAGCGGCCAGGTTTGATGAAAGAGATCACGCATACGAGCCCAGGAAAAATCCGCACACGCACAGGCAAAATTCGTCCGTCCAGGTGAGCTCGTCATTTGTTTTGTTGCGTGGGTTGAGTCTGGTCGATGATGTCGTGCGGCATTCATTTTTTTGGTTGCGTTTTGGCATAGGTAAGTATATTCGTAGGGTTGAATATGCGTTTGGGTGATAGCTAGTTTCAAAACCGTTTTCAGTTTGATGCACGCGTTGATCTTGGTTAGCATAGGTTTTATTTACTTTGGTTATGTATTTTAGTTTTAGATTTTAATTCTTTTTTTTATAGTTTAGTTTTATAGATTTATAAAAAATCAAAAAATTAAAATTTTTAAGTTTTGATTCATATTGTTTTTCTTTTCGTAGTTTTATTTTTATTTTTTCTAATTTTGATTTCCTTTTTTCTTTTTTTCTTTTTTTATTTAATTTGAGTTTTATATATTCATGTTATATTAATATAGGTTAGGCTTTAATTTTTTTTTTTTTTTTTTAAATATTCATAAAATAAATAAATAAATAATAATTAAATAAATAAAATAAAAAGTTTTCGTTAGGGTTTAGGCTTAGCATTTTTTTAATTTTGAGTTTTGTTTTATTTTAGATTTAATTTAATCTTTTTCTATATTTAGGGTTAGATTTAAATTTTTTTTCGTTTTAATTAAATTTAGACTTAGATTTAGATTTAAAAAAATATAAAAAAATTAAAAAAAATTTTAAAAAATAAAAAAAAAAAATTTAAAAATTTTAAAAAAAAATATAAATAAAAATAATTTAAAAAAATAATAAATATTTAGTTAGGGTTTTGAGATCTTATTTTTCTTAGGATTAAATTTTTGTTTTAATTTTGTCATAAAATATAAAAATTTCGTGGAAAATCATCCTCTGTCAGATTCAGTTGTTTTCATGCCATCTTTTTTCACGCTGAATTTCAAGACGAGATATGAATATGATATCTAGTTAATGGTTAGCACTTATTCTAAAATTCCTCAGTTGCTGGATATCGTTTTGGGTTATTCTGAGAGTATCGTTCTCGTTTCATGTTTAAATCAAGGCACTGGTCTGCTAAAATCGAAATTATCTAGTCTTTGTCTTATTGTGTCTCGTGTCTCCCAACCAACTGGTCGACAGTTGGTCTTCATCATCTCACAGGGTCTACCCCCCTTAGCCGCGGGAGACAGGCTTAAACGGAGGGATCGGGGATCAGAGTGACAGCCCCTGGTCTGAGCGTTGTCGTGTCAATATGCGCGACAACACTACCAAAAACTAACACTCCCTCTTAGCGAGGAAAGTGCTCTAGCAAAAATGTCCACCTGCATGTTGCTCTGTTTCTGAAGCACCTCCTTTCTACACTGTTGCCGCCACCAACACTGTGTTGTTGCTACTATTGTAGTGCTGCTCATGACACTGCCACTACTGCATCTGTACTACAACTCCCTCTCAAACGCTGCATCCGCTATGCTGCAAGCACTGCCACTTCTAACACTGCATCTGTACTACAACTCAGTTGCCGAGAAAAGCAACTAAAAAAATCCAAAATTAGCTTAACTATGTTCAACATAATACAATGAATGTTGGAATCTCACTGTTGTTGATTCTCACCCTCTGAATCTTCTAAGTTGTTGCTGACTCTTACACTATGCCAACTGCATTGCTTCCAACTTTGCTCTGCACTGATCAGTCTCTGGTCCCAAGCCACTGCATCTGTCCTCCAAACACTCCATTACATCATCTGACACTAAGTCCATCTCGCTACTATTGAATCTTGGGTGCCCGTAGCAAGGAATTGATCCAAGAGGTGGACTCCTCAAGGATCCTGCCCACATGTAGTCCTCCCGACTACACCTCAATATCGCCCCATCTCCCGCCTGGAGATGCGTGGACAATCATGGCAAACTCATCCTCGTCAATCTTTGTTGAAGCAGCCTTAAGATCATGTTTCTCATCCTTATCCTTTTTCTTCAAAGGACATTGGGATGTATAGTGGCCCATCTTGCCACAACTAAAACATTTCACCTTCGAAATGTCCTTCTTTCGCTTCGGATTCTGCTGTCCCTTCGATGCTAGAGTTGCGTTCTCCTCCTCCTCCTTCATCTTTGTGTCACTCCCACCACTGCCACTGAGGTTGACCTTCACGAGGTCCCTCCTTAACTCCTCCCGTTGAAGAGCCGCCGACATCTCCTCCCATGAAGATAGTTTTTCTCTGCCTGATATGCTTTGGACAAAAACTTGCCATTCATCCGAGACTCCATTCAGGGCTGTCCTCACCATCACGGTTGGCTAAGTGGACCCCACTGCAGCAATTTGGTCTCTAGTGTCTTGAAGACGTTGAAGATAGAGATTCACCCTTCTCCTTTCTGCATCAAAGTTTGTTGCAACTTCTACTCCAAATACATCTTTCGTTCTTCGGAAGAGCCTTCATACAAAGAAGACAAGGCTTCCTACATCTCTCGGGCTGTATCCTTGCCCTGCAAGTGTGATATCACATGATTTCGAACTCCATCGAGAACGAGCCTCTTTGCATTCCCCTGCTCGGCCTTGTACTTCTTTTTTTGATCATTGTCAGCAGGGACAACTACAACACTTTTGACGTAGGCCTCAAGATCATATTCTTCCAGAATATTTAAGACTCTGGTCTTCCATATTGTTATTACTCCTCCAAATCTCCAAGGCTAAGGAAGAGTCCAGCTGAGGTAACCACAAACCAACCTTTTGACTTGGTAGCTAGCCCTACCAAGCTAGAGAGGGCTCTCTCCAAAGGATCACAGCCAAGAGGGTTGGATGGATTAGGGTTTTAGGCTAGGTATAAAGTGCAGAGGGTTGTTTGATTTGATTTGGTGGGGTTATTGCTGGATGAGGGTATTAGGTCAAAGAAACTAGGTCAGGGAAAATGAGATATGAGAGGGTTCTCTCCAAAGGATCACAGCCAAGAGGGTTGGATGGATTAGGGTTTTAAGCTAGGTATAAAGTGTAAAGGGTTATTTGATTTGATTTGGTGGGGTTATTGCTGGATGAGGGTATTAGGTCAAAGAAACTAGGTCAGGGAAAATGAGATATGATTGCAGACATTCAAAGGGGCAAGGTAGGTAGGAGGCTTAGCACTTCAAAGGTGGTTTGATGAGATGGTTTAAGGCTGATGAGGAGTTAGGAAGAGCATAGGAGATACATTCTTCCTAAACTGAAGAAAATGGACAAATTATGATACATTTCCCAAAACAGAGCATGAACCAATATGTATTATGCCTATCAACTTGAAAATTACCATATAATAGACATGAAATGGTCTTTTGAGCATACAAAACATTCATACAGATGATCACAAAGAAGAAACAATGCTAAACATTCATACCACATGTATCCCAAAGAAATAGTTGCAACTCATCTATTAATACTAGCCAAAATCTAATACAATAGTGTCTTTGATCACCAGCACAACATCCAACTGAGCCAACCTTTGAAAGGAGTGAAGAAAGGGAAGATATAGACATCAAAACAAACTCCTCCTAACCTCAGGGGTCGAATCCATAAGAGGAGGAGCAGTTCCACCAAAATCTAAACTGATAGCTAGAGTGTAGGGTGGTCAAAGTGACTCATCCCTAATTACACTGAAACTAATTCATTTGACTTGATGAAGTCCATTAACCTACTGTATTTACCCCTAGGTAATAGTAAAAGACCATAATTACATTTACCATATCAATTACATCAGTAAAAAGTTGATTCCCATAAGTGAAAATCAAATCTGGAGAAGAACAGTGAAAAATCAGGGAAACTGTCAAGTGTGCCCTCACAATGTTATGTGCGCAGCGCCATCTTCAGACCAACTTTTCACTGCCTTCCCAGAGTCCAAATTGAGCCCGGGATAGCTCATTGGAAAGCATATCCAATCTAGTTTCCAAATCTGCCTTTAGTTTTCAAAATGGACCTGATTTGACCCTCCAAAACTTCATTCTCCCAAGACTGGTAAAGTGCGCGGCACCAAGCTGAAAAAGAGGGCAGAAACATGATTTTTTGCTAGTTTTTTGCCCTTTTCACCTGCCAGTTTTGCAAACCAGGGATGGAAACATGGTTTTCTTAGATGTATGTGTCATTATGAATCCAGTGGTGGTCTCCATTTCTTCAAAAAGTGTTCCAAAAAAATGTGCAGCGCCCTATTGACCATACAGCTGAATTTGTGTGTGTTAACCCCAAAATTTTCATTCCATATCGCATCACTTAGAAAGGTCGAGCAAACTTGCGCAAGGAGGCAGGATCAGCCAGTAGTAAGTACAGTTCGTACAGCTACGCAAGAGAGAGGCCGAGTTGCACTAGAGTGCGCAGGGTGTTGTCTTGAGGAACAGAGAATTCTAAGGGGATTTTTCCTAGTGCTTTGTAATTGATTTACTGAAATTTTTCTGAGCAGATCAATAAAGACACACAAATTAGCAGGTTTTCCCCACTTGGGGTTTCCTGGGTATTTTTTATGTTTTGTTAATTGTATGTTTGTGTCTTTATGAATTTATTTTCTGTTGCAAATTCGTTAGAATACTCAATATATTTGATCAATGAATTTCACAGTTTAGTTTCTAGTTCTTGCATCTCAAAACATTGTTCAAATTAGTTGTTGGATAATAGAAAGCTGACAGATACTATTGTTCTCTTTTGGGATTTGTTTAGCATTTCCCTTGAGGTTAAGTAATCTTATCTTGTATAATTGTTGATTTTTTTGGTTGGAGGATTCATTCCATATGACGCCTTCCTTTTAGTATTTCCGCTCCATTTCTTGTCTTGTTTTTTATTCTAGGGTTGTATCCTTAGTGTTCCCCCTATTATCAAAACTTCAAGCACTGCGATACCAAATCTAAGAGGGATACAATTCTTTGTCCTTGACTCTTGTGGAAAAGGAATCATACTCTTACTCCAACAATTTATAATCAAAACTCTTTTCCAAAATTTATTGTAATTTTTGTAAATTTATATTTAGAATTAAAATATAAAAGCCCTCAAAAATATATATATTCCAAAAATCATATAAGAAAATACAAAAACATATTTCAATAGTGAATTTCTTCACTAGGCATCGTTTACTTTGCATCAATTAATTATTTCCATTGGCTAAACCACCATAAAAATTTGCATTTTTGGAGGCCCTAGAAGCCCTAAGGCTGTATGACCCCCTTTGTTTTGCCTCGTATTGTTGTTCTAACATCATTTCTTTCCATGTATTTAAGGCTTATTATAGGTTCTGGAAATTATTTACAACAATTGAAGACAATTAGAGGCAAACCCTAACCTTGGAATACATGATATTCAAGTCAAATCCTCTTGTATCCTTTTATAATTGATTTAAAGGTGTCTTCTTTGAATATTCATTATCTAAATCATATATTACCTATCCAAATCATTTTGTGGATCTGATCACTCATTTAGACTAAGCAAATTTTCAGGCCTCACAGTTGAGGGTCATTTTCTAAGTAGTTTACTTGCAGATTGAATATCCTTTTCAACAACTCATACAAATTTGGTGTTTTGTATTCATTAGAAAATATTTTCATAGTACTAACACTTCCAACCAAGTTTCTTGAGTTTCAGGTCCACCAAGAGCTAGTTATGGGCCCCTGAATTGGCCTTTTGCTTGTTGTCTTGCTGCAATCTTCAGAAATTGCAGAAATTGCAAGTTTGAACAGCAATATTATCTCCTTCCTAGAGTCAAATAAATCGGGTAAAACATATCCAAATCATTTCCTGTCGTGGTAAAAAGCCTCAATACTCAATTTGTGGTCATTTTCAAGCTTATTTCATTGATCCATCGAATATTTTCTTTGTTGGTATGCATTAATTGTCTATTGTCGTATCATCTTCCATATCATAAGTTATTGTCAAATTAACTCCTAACTGTCAGGCCAGGCAGTAACTCCATTAAGCAGAAAATTGATTCGTATATCATTCCATCAAGTAGGTCTTTGTTATATACAATAGGGAGTGACTGTTCAGTTCATCTCCTGATCACTGTTCACATTCCTAATTTAATTATTTACATAAATTCACCCAATCATGAGGATTAGGTGTCAACATTCCCCCCTTAATCTGAAGGGATGTTGGTGAGTCCAAGCATCGTTCTGAATCTTTCAAGCTTTTCTCTTCCAAGCGCTTTGGTGAAGATGTCTGCAACTTGCTCATTTGTGGAACAATGGCGGAGATGGATTGTTTGGCCTCAACATGATGTCGGATCAAATGATATTTAGTATTGATATGCTTTGTACGATCATGAAACTTTGGGTTCTTGGCCAACTTTATTGCAGAGGTGTTGTCAATCATGAGTGGAGTTGATTGTACTTGTTTTACCTGCAAATCTTCAAGAATTTTCCTGAGCCACACAATTTCTTTTGTTGCTCAGCTGCTGCCACGTATTCTGCTTCTGTTGTGGAATCTGCTGGAACTGATTGTTTGCGTGATCTCCAGGAGACAGCCCCTGATCCAAGACTCATAGCATATCCTGAAGTAGATACCCTAGTTTCTTTGTCTCCATCGAAGTCTGAATCAGA
>APFE031657987.1:20689-54856 GCA_000404065.3 Pinus taeda | reverse complement strand
ACCTCAAGCTTGCCATCAAACATATGAATGGAGTGACCTTGCTGGCGGATGTGGACCAAGGACAACAATTTTCTCTTGAGTTGTGGGAGATATAAAACATGATGCAGAAGAAAGTCTGGAAGACCAGGTAGTTTAAGCTTGATTGTACCAAGCCCTGATGGCTTGATTTTTGATTGATCTGCAAAGTAGACTGCTCCATCAACATTTTCAGTGAAATCTTCAAAAAAATCTTTTCTATGAGTCATGTGGCTGGTTTCTCCTGAATCAAGCAACCAATCATTTTTCCAAGAAGCAAGTGAAGCATTAAATAAATCTTCATTTACTCCAATGTTACATTGTGCCACAACATAGTGAGAGGATTCAGGTGCTTTACCTTTGTCTGTATCATCAGTTTTACCTTTCTATTAGTTTCTTTTCAGCTCAATTTTGTCCCATGGTAGCTTGCATGTAGAGGCATCATGTGATCCATTTCTTTTGCAGCGTATGTAGTGCAAATATGCCTTTTCTCCTTGAGAATGTCTGCCCCCCCTGCCTCTGAAATATCTTCCTCTTCCTCTTCGACTACCTCTTCCTCTTGTAGAATCTTGAGCAAGATGCTTTTCCTTATGAGCAAGGCACACAACCTCTTCAGAAGATTTAGGGGGTGTCTTCTTTCCAAAAGCTTTCTCTCTTTCAGCAAACTTTTTCACAAGAGAGTCAAAGGTTATATCTTCGAGATTTCCATTTGCTTGCAATGACTCAAGATAATTGGAGTAAGTAGGATAAAGTGCCTTGAGAAAAGCGATAAGAGGAATATCCAATTCAACCTTACTGGATTTGATATCATGCATTATAGACTTTACTTCAGATGCAAGAGCAAGAGAATCATTATTTTGCAGTTCAAGAGTGAAGAGTTTAATCATGAGTTGAACGACTTCAAGTGCAGAATGTGAGTCATAGAGTTCTTTCAGCTTTTGTAAAGCTTCAAAGGCAATTGAATATGACGAAATATGGCGACTCACCTCTTCATTTACAGATGCTGCGATTAATGCATAAGCTTTGCTGTTCTTGTTTTCCCAAATGACGAGCTCTTTGTCTGAGGTAGGATGTACTGGGTCATTGTCTCCTTCTCCGACACACTCCTTTCCACAACTCATTGAAGACGAGGGTGTGTTTTATCATCCGGGACCATTCAGGATAGTTCTCCTTGCCAGTGAGAACTATTCCTACCATGGATATGATTGAATGCATTCTGTAAAAAAAAACTTTTGCTGATAGAAAAAAATACTTCTGCCAATATACAGTAAAAATGTACTCAAAAGGGCATTCTCAAAGGCTATTATCGTCCACTAAAACTTCTAACATAAGGTTTTCATGTACCCATTGAATCACTGCCATCACAACTTCAATACACAGAGAGAAAATGACTTTCAAAACGTACACGGCTACCAATAAAAAAACATTCAATGCATACGCAGTATACAAAGCCAATTCTTCATACTATACGGCCTCTTTTAAAAGGGCTCAACGCATCATGGACGTTCTGCCTACACCAAATATTCTGCTACAAATTTGTTGTCATCATTCAAATGTATGCTTTCAACTATTTTAAAGGATATTAGGCCAGTGTTCAATTATTTGAAAGGAATATACCATGACCAGCGTTCAACCATTTGAATAGTCAGACCAGCAGCGTGCAGCTTCACTCCACTTTTGGTTTATCAGTTGTAAAAACCTATATCGCAATCAAGTTCATATTGCAATGAAAGAAGAATAAATTGATCGTTTGTGTGAGAAGCAAACTCTTGGTTATGTAAGGAAAGCAGAGGAAAATGAACTCTCGCGTTCGTTAACGAGTGAGCCCCTCTTATTCATTCAATCTGCAAAACTGGGCGAGAGATATCTTTGGTATGGCGATAACTTGACGCAACAACAGATGCTTAAACGTCCTGTTGTCACCTTTGAACATAACTAGAAGCCTTCTCGCCATATTCTAGTTGAAATCTTGGAAAGAGCAGCTGCATTTCAAGGTTGAACCCTTTAGGGTGCCCATCATGGTGTGTCGAGCAATGATAGAACAGACATGGCCCCAGCTACATACAAAGCGTCCAGCAAGAAATCAAGCAACAGAGTGTCCAGCTTTCAAACAAATGAAACTGATAGACGACGTCCAGCATTCAATTATTTGAAAGTGATACTAGAAGTGTCCAGCGTTAGGATTAGCTGTCAACACTAACCCTTCCAACTTGGTGTATTTAGGCTCTAATCTATTTGTATATTGGTTGTGTGTTTCGTTTGGGATACCGCCCTTGGTGTTTCATGGGAGTTAGCCTAAAGTAGAGGAATACAATGGGTGTGTTCCTAAGGTGCTTACTATGTAGCTAGTTTGGAGACCTCATTAAACCCCACTACTTTGAGCAGTCCCAGGGATTATTTGGGATAGCATTGCAAGCAACAAGTTAATATCTAGAAATAATCCTTTGGTTGCGAATTAACCTTCCTTAGTTCTCGTTTCCCTATGTTACCAACCACAACAATGAAACCTAGGATAAGCCCAAAAGGATTTCCCCTTTGGCTTGGTTTTCCAAGTTGGAAGTGAGGAGTGTGTCATCTCAGTGATGGTTGGTGACTTGATGAGTAGTTGCCTTAGGCATTCCAGTTAGAATGAGGTCAGACTTTTCCTCTAGGGAATCTTTGAGATCTAACAAAGCCCACTCAAGGAGAGGACTACGAACCCATGTGATCATTTCCTTCACCTTGAACAACATGGAAGGTTTTCTACCACCTCACTTCAGGGGTCCAACTAAAAGACTGATCACCACTCTCTAGTTGCATGCATGCTAGTATTAATCCAGGCCACTATCCAAAGTCCAAAGTACACAATTTGGTAGGCACTTAGTGTTGATACCTACACTATTGATTTAGAGGACACATAGGATAACTCATCCTTCCTACAACAATGTCATCTTAATTAAAGGAATGTTTCATCACTAGCTCTCCATCACTTTCTATGGTTTTCCTTTTTGGGATAACCTACTTGTATGCTTACATTAATCATTTCATTTCATGTTGCTCTTGTACTTGGTATTCAATTCATTTTGTTTTTTATTAGGGTTATTTTTGCACCAATTTCTTTTGCTTGGCTATGCTTGCTAGTTGCAACCACTAGTCCTCTTGACCTATTACAATTTTCAATTTCAATTACATTTCAACAAAATGTCTTTAAATGATATTGTACAATGACAAGGAGATTTCTATATAACTTATAATCAAAAGAATTCATATAATGTCAAAGAGGAATATTGGATAAAGAATCATGCAACGAAAATATAGTGACAAGAAAAAGAAAATAAACATTAACTTCTTAATAAACAAAGTACAAATATTAGATATAAAATAAAAGCAAAGAATCGAAACAAATTTTTTCGTCATTCCCTAGAGGAATCAAATGCCATTGAAGTTGCTTCAAGGGCTATAAGACATTATAATAGTTTCTCTATTAATTTGATCACATTTATATTAGCGAATTTCTAACAAAGAATCAAATAGAAATGGTCAATAAGCTAGTTTGAGCCCTCTAATCTTCTTATTAAGAAAAACATTTTAGTTCACCAAACAAAGTCCATTGATGCACAGCACGATCAAAAGGAATATAGCAAAAGAATACTCAAGGGTTAATCAAGATATGTCAAATATGAAAAACCATATAATATCACATACAAATCAATGGCAATACCTTTGGGAAAAACTTTTCCAATACAGCAACAGCTCGACGAGTATTCCATCCAGTGTATCCCCTAACCAAAACATCAGCCTGCAAATAACAATAACTTGTCATTAGATTACCAAATGCATTGTATGGCATACTTCAACGCAAGAATCAAGAAGGCCTCTTGTTGAGCAGAAATCTTTCTCCATGAGAATTTACAGTATTGGCATTAAAAAAAAAGTTTAATGTGCATGTGTCTTAAAGTGACCTAAATTTAAGAAAACATGTAAAGCAATTTTATGAGTATGAAAAAAAGCATAACTTTTTTATGTAGCATAACACTTTACAAATATACATGATGATTACCAAAACAATGGTATCATGTTTAGCACTTGCTATATCTCAATTCAATGAAGAGTACTTCTTCATATTAAAGAGGTTACTCGTATATAACAACTGGAGGCAATATCATGCTAACTAATCATGAGCCTCTAACAGTTACAGAAGGGCGATGAGCCCTGGGTAGTATCAAACGACTCAATTGCTTACGGGGAGACTTGTGTTTCACTTGAGGATGCTTTGCTTGAGGAGTATTCATTGGAGTGTGGTAGACACTAACAAGCACATGCTTAAGAGGTAGTGTTGGAGGATTGGATACCTTTGTTGGACCTTGTCTTGTGAAGGACTCACTTTGGGACCTCTTAACCCTCATGTTAGTAAGGGTACATACAAAATTTTGTAGCATTTTTCATCATCATAATAAGCCTATTACCCACCACCAATGGGTGACCCCTATAAGAGAAATTTTCTCTTGGATCTGTCTTCAACCAGTGGCCACCTGATAGCTCGGTGTGTTACTATTCTTCGCCGCCTGAGCCAGTCATTATGTGCCCTTGTTCATATGTCATGATCTTATGTTTGAACATGGGCCTTCCTGTTGGAATATATTATATTCCTTGGAAGGTAATAATATCTTTGTATTATGTCGGAACATGTCCACAATCTTATGTAAAAGAGTAATACATTATATCCCATATTTATTATGGCATAGTGTACTCTTGTATCCATTTATTATATAAAGAGGTGTTATTTTGGATAATTATATTATCCCACATTTAATATGTGAGAGTAATTCCTCCACATCTCTAGGTATATAATAGGGTCAAGGGAGCCTCTTAAGGTAGATACTATTTTGTGATACCATCAGATCTTATCATGTGCTCATAGCATACTGCTATTTGCATCGGGTTATTTGTAGTTGCTCTCTTTGTATGATTGTAGGAGATTTCTAGAGATAATACAAGACAACCTACCCGTGGACGTAGCCCAATTGGGTGAACCACGTATATCTGTTGTATTCTTTTTCCTTGTTCTCTTTCTATTCTTTTTTATATGTTGATATATTGTTTGTTTCTTAGATAGATAGCTAGTTTAGTAGATCTAATATTCTAACATGGTATTAGAGCCATGGCTACTATGATCTAGTATCTTCTTTGAATTTAACCATCAACGTGTATCTTCATTTTTTGTTATCTAGGCACTCATTATTTTTTGTAGACTTGCTTTCTATCTGGTCACCATTAGGCTTCTCTTCAGATCTAGGCATGATTCTACATTTTTTAGTTTTTTTCTCATAACCCTAACTTTGTTATGTAGTTTTTTGCAGAATTATCTTTTTCAAGGGGCTGTTGATTATTTTTATGTAAGATCTATATGGGTTTTGAATTCTCCTCAAGGAGATCTATCTTTCGGTTGTAAGATCTGTGATTTTCGTCCAATTTTTTGGTCATTTTTTTGCAGGGCGAAAGATTGGCGGACCGAGGGTTCAGATCAGAATTTCAGCCGCATAGGTGGATGCAAAGTGGCTGCGCCATTTCCGAAAACTGGTTATAATAAGCATTTGGAGCATTATTGAGTGTTTTTTGTTTTGACACCCGACATTTTTTGTCAGATTTGTTACCTTCCGTGTAGAATTTCCTAGAACAGAGTAGATATTTGGGTTCCTCTTGTTGAGGTACCCAATTTCAAAAAAAATCAGCTCAAATGGAGTACCAAAATCAAAATCATCATTGATTTAAGATTAACAGTTTTTCAGGTTTTCTGGTGACGGCAGAATGAACTGCATAAATTTACAGTTTTCTATCCACTTTTTCTCTGGTCATTTCTTGCATTTGAGTTTATATTTCTTGTCAAAATTTCTATCATTGTGACTTCAGAAGTAACTCCTGTTCCTGAACTTGTCAGTTCTAACTATCTTGCATGGAAAAGGAAAATGATTGATGTTCTCAGGAGTAAGAATCTATGGAGGTTGGTTAATGGTGAACACAAGAAACCTACAGATGCTCAAGCCTTGATTAAATGGGAATAAAAGTGTGATCAAGCAAGAGGGTTCATTGGTTAAACGGTTTCAGATAGCCTTCAGGTAAGTATTGAGACAAAAGACAGCCTGGTTGAGGTATGGATAATTCTTGTTTCTTTATTTGATAAATCTAATGATGTTTCTGCTTATTACCTTGAAAAGAAGATTCATGAGCTAGATCCTACTAATTTTGATAGAGTACAATTATATCTTGCTGAATTGAAAACCTTAAATGAAAAGTCAAATAATTGTGGTAAAAATTACAAGAAGACAGACATTGCTCTTATCATTCTTGTAGAACAAAAATTGCCATCTTGTTTTGACAAGTCCAAACTGGGAATAGGGCTCTCGAATTGTCTCAAAGTACCATGAAACCTACTTTTGATGATTTTTGTAAGGGTTGATAAATGAGCAAGAAAGGTTGATTGCTACAGAACAAGTCTCACCTAATAAAGCTCTTATGGCACATAATAAGTATCCTAAGAAAAGTTTTAATAATGCTAAAGGTTCTTATTCACACACTTCTAATCATACTAATAATAATGGTCATGCTTCTCATGCACATCATGAAACTAGTGAGAGGAAGAAAGTGTATGATCCTTGTAAGCATTGTGGTAAAACTAACCATCCTGAAAGGAATTGCTTTAAAGCGAAACATTTAATGGCTAAAGCTAACAAGAAAAATTCTAATGAATCTCAAGTAGCTTTATGTGCATCTGTTGTTTCGTCTAGTAATTCTTTTTCTAATGTGGAATGGATAATGGATTCTGGAGCTTCTAAACATATGATTGCTAATGTTTCTTTATTTACATCTTATGACACTAATAAGCACTCATCTCATAAAGTTTCTATTGGTGATGGTAAACAACTTTCCGTAATTGGTTCTTGTATTATTAATGTTGCTAATGGTCAATTGGAAGATGTTTTTCATGTTCAAAACATACCCATCAACTTACTTTCCATTTATCGTGCATGTCAAAAAGGTTTTAAATTTGAAGCTTGCCCTAATAAATATGCTCTTAAAGATATCAACCGAAATTACAAAGTAGTCTCTTTTGGTCCTGATGATCATACAACTGGTTTATATAAATTTGTTGGTTTTAATTCAACTATGAGACAACCCTTTTATTCCTATGTTGCTCATGTTGATGAACTAAGTCAATTATGGCATGAAAGATTGGGTCACTTGAAGTATGGTAAAAATGCAAATGCTAACTAAAATGGTTCATGGTTTGCCCAATATTTCTTCTACCACTGGTGTTTGTGAAGGATGTGTTCTTGGTAAACATCATAGAGAAATGTTTGATAAAGGTAAAGCCTAGCGTGCTAAAGCACCTTTGCAATTAATTCATAGTGATATCTGTGGTCCTCTTGAAGTTCCTTCAATATCTCATGCAGTTTATTTTCTTACCTTTATTGATGACTTTAGTAGAAAATCTTGGGTTTATTTTTTGAAAAATAAAAGTGAAACATTTGAAAATTTTCAAGAATTTAAATCCATGGTTGAAAATGCATCTGGTAAGACTATTAAAACCTTGCGATTTGATAATGGGGAGGGGTTTTGTTAAGATAGAATTTGTTGCATATTTATCTAAACATGGTATTCAACATCAAAAGATTGTTCCTTACACACCTCAACAAAATGGTGTTGCTGAAAGGAAAAACAGAACTTTAGTTCAAATGGCTAGATGTATGCTTTATTCTAAAGGACTGCATAAGAAATTTTGGGTTGAAGCCATCTGTTGTGCTAATTTTATTTTAAATAGAGTTCCTACTAAAGTTGTTAAGCATGTTACCCCTGAGAAAAAATGGAATGGATGTAAACCGGATATTAGTAATTTTAAGGTGTTTGGTTGTGAATGTTGGGCTCATCTTCCTGATGAAAAACAAAAAAAGTTAGAACCCAAATCTCACAAGTGTATCTTCATTGGTTATGATGAGAATTCCATGGCTTACAGGTTGTTTGATCCTTCTAATCAAAGTGTCATAATCCGAAGGGATGTTCGATTTCATGAAGTCTCTTCCCCACCTGAGTCTGTAAAATCTCATGTTACCCTAAATTTACCAATACCACCAGTTACTCCTATTCCTGTTGCTCCTTCTAGTTTTGTGCCTCTTATTGATCTTGATTCTTCCTCTCCCTAAACCATTTCACCTGAAACTCATGAATCTCCTGAAGTGGCTCTTGTTCCTTCTACTCTTCCTGTTTGGGCTCGAAAACTCTTGAATTTGCAGGTAATGAGGTCGGAAATCCTTTCGACGCTCATCGAACTAGATCTAACTTTGCTCTTATGACCAAAGTTTTGCCACAGATGATCCTACAACTTATGCTCAAGCTCAGGTTAAGCCTCATTGGGAACAAGCTATGTTTGTTGAATATGAATCTCTTTAGAGAAACAAGACTTGGTCTCTTGTTCCTCTTTCTTTAGGAAAGAATTTAGTTGGTTGTAAATGGGCTTATAAAACTAAGTTCACTGCAGAAGGACAGATCAAAAAGCATAAAGCTAGATTAGTTGCAAAAGGTTTTAATCAACTTGAAGATATTGATTATAATGAAACTTTTGCTCTTGTTGCTAAAATGAACACAATAAGAACCATTTTAAATGGATGTTAAAAGTGCCTTTTTAAATGGTGATCATATTGAAGAAATTATATGCAACAGCCTCCTGGCTTTATTTCCGCTGAATCCTCAAGTTTAGTATGCAAATTACACAAATCTTTATATCGTCTCAAACAAGCATCTAGGGCTTGGTATGATAAAATTGATGCATATTTCTTGAATAATGGTTTTAAGCGTTGTAGCCCCAAGGGTTAGCTCAATTGGTCAAAATCAGTGCCCCGTCGTTCGGGAGGTCACAGGGTCCATTCTGCCCGAAGCCCTTGGGGTTAGGCCTTGCTAATGGGCCGCGGGGCTAGATTCCCTTCGAGGTCGATCAGCCTAGATTTTTCCGTGGACGTAGTGACCACCCGTTGACCAAGGTGTCCATGAACCACAACAAAAAAAAATGGTTTTAAGCGTTGTATATCTGATCCAAATCTATATGTTAAGAACTTTGGTGATAATGTCCTCATTATTGTTTTATATGTGGATGATCTAATTATCAATGGCAGCCAGCTTGTATTAATTCAAGATATGAAAATTGCTCTTCAGAAGCAGTTTGAGATGATAGATCTCGGTACATTGCACTATTTCTTGGGTCTTCAGATCTCGCATATGGCCAATGGTATTTTTCTCTCTCAGCGTAAGTATGCAACAAATTTATTGGCTCGTTTCCATATGAGTGATTGTAAACCTGCTCCTACGCCATTTCAATCCGCTGTAAAGTTAACTGTTGAGTGTATCACTCCACTGGATGATGCTACTCTTTATCGTTAGCTCATTGGCAGTTTGATATATTTAACTCACAGCAGACCAAATCTCTCTTTTGCGGTCAGTATGGTTTCTCGATTCCTGCAGCAACCTCGTGAAAGTCAATGGCAGGCAGCCAAGAGAATTCTACGATATTTACAGGGGACATTGCATTATGGTGTATTTTATTCAAGCAATGCTACAGTTTTACTCTCTGGTTATACAAATTCTGATTGGGCAGGTGATAGTTCTGATCGACGGTCGACAGCTAGTTACATATTTCAACTTGGTTCAGGTCCGATCCCTTGGTCCAGTAAGAAGGTGAAGACTCTTTCTTTATCTTCATGTCAAGCAGAGTATAGAGTAGCCAAAGAAGCAACTAAAGAAGTCGTTTGGTTACGGCATGTTCTTACCGAGCTTGGTTTGGCTCCAAAATCGTACACTGTGTTGAAATGTGACAATCAGGGTGCAATTCAGCTTGCTTATAATCTGGTATACCACTCCAAGACGAAGCATCTTGACCTTGATGCTCATTATATTCGAGGTCTCCTCGCCGATGGTATTCTTTCTCTGGAGTATTGTCCTACCAAGCAGCAGGCAACCGATATCTTCACCAAATCCTTGACAGAAGCGAAGTATGTGCATCTTCGTTCTTTGCTTGGGATGAGGGAAGTTGTCATCGCAGTAATGACTCCTTCCTTCCTTAGTGTTAGGATGGACCCTTCTCCCAGCCATTATTAAGGGGGAGTGTTGGAATATATTATATTCCTTGGAAGGTAATAATGTCTTTGCATTATGTCGGAACTTGTCCACAATCTTATGTAAAGGAGTAATACATTATATCCCATATTTATTATGGCATAGTACACTCTTGTATCCATTTATTAGATAAAGAGGTGTTATTTTGGAGAATCATATTATCTCACATTTAATATGTGAGAGTAATTCCTCCACATCTCTGGGTATATAATAGGGTCAAGGGAGCCTCTTAAGGCAGATATTGTTTTGTGATACCATCACATCTTATCTTGTGCTCACAGTATACTGCTATTTATATCGGGCTATTTGTAGTTGCTCTCTTTGTTGTAGGATATTTCTGGAGATAATAGAAGACAACCTTCCCGTGGACATAGCCCAATTGGGTGAACCACGTATATCAATTGCATTCTTTTTCCTTGTTCTCTTTCTGTTCTTATTTATATGTTGATATATTGTTGGTTTCTTAGATAGATAGCTAATTTAGTAGATCTAATATTCTAACACTTCCAACCCCGAAGGTATGATTTTTCATTATGTAATTGGGTGTTTATGCTTGCTTTTCTTGGGCACATTTGGGCATGGATTAGTGGAGGGGTTCAGTTGTAGTCTTGTTCCCTTACCTCATCTTGGGAGTTAATCTTGGGTCTCAGTCTCATGGTATCTCCTCTATGAGCTATTAGCTTTAGGAGTGGCACTACATGGGAAACCCTGATTTCGATTGCGTGGTCCTGCTTCCCGACACCATATATCTCACTTCCCTCCACTCATTATAGCCCCTTTCACATCTTTCCCCATCTAGATCCACAAGGTGTTAGCCAACCCTTCCCCTTGTCCACACCTTGGATTGGGCCTGGAACGATGCCCCAGAGATTGATGTAGCTAAAAAGAAAGATAAAAGCATAGCATGGCCACATACAATAGGAAATGTACAACAAAATCAAAAAGATGGGCCAGAAAAAAGAATTTAGCACATGGGAAAAAGTCGAATATGAGCTCTACCCCCTATCATTATGGCCATCACCTTAGTTCCTAGACCCCCTATGGGTGCCCCCAGCACCATCAAGGAACCCATGATTGTCCCAACCCCTGGTAGGCGATGAACTGCCCAACCTTATGGGGGTATTCACTGCTATATTTTACAGATCATTCTCTCATCCCTTGGAGGCCCGAGCAGTAAAATCAAGAAAAATCAATAAAAGGAAAAAGGCATATGCAGAAGGGTGGAAAGTAATATTCCTAATTAGCCATGGCTAATTGGAATATTCAATTTTTGCTCAATTTTGCCTTCTATAGTTATTAATAAATAAAAAGGTGAGGACAGGGGGACATAACTCACTTTTAGAATAAAGTCACTCCCTAGTAGCACAACGTTGTAACTTAAGGGGGAGCCAAGGGGGGCCAACGGACCATGTAGAGGAGGGGCCCACGTAGACACTTGGAGGGACTGCGCAGATGCAGAAGAACACGTGGCAAGAGGGAAGCTACGTTGGAGGAGGTGGGCCTTAGGGTTGAGAAGGGCCAACGCTATAAAGGAGAGAGAAGCCTCCTCATTTTGGCATTCGATTATGTGCATTTGAGCTGGTCACTTCGACTTGGAGCACGCTGGTTGTTTAGCCTATCTGTGGCACTGTTTAGTGCATTGAGTGTCTCCGTTTGGAGATCTCACCCTTAGCCTCGGGAGACTTCGAGTGCCTACTCGGGCACGGTAGTTTTCAGCAGTCTTTTGCAGTAGGATTGATCTTTGGCATTGAGGAGGAGCTGAGCATTTGAGGACTGCGCAGTCTTGAGAGAGAGGGACGCAGTTCTTTTGGCGGGAGCTCCGGATTGGGGGTTTTGTGGAGGATTTGAGCTAGGAGATTGAGCAAGGGATCAGCCTTGCATATTGGAGGATTTTGACAGAGTTTCGGGCAGAGTTTTGGAGGATTCTACTCAGTGGTAGCGCAGAGCCTTGGGGGACAGCGTAGATCCTCAAGGGGGTGATTTTCGAGGGTCGGCTATTTCAAACAAGCTTTGTGGGTTTTTCTGGATTTCTTGAGCAAACGCTGATTCCAAAGTTTCAGCATTTTCTAAGGAGGGGAATAGCCCCAAATCCTCATTTGATTTCCAACAGTAGCAGCAGCATGGCAGTTCTCCAGCAGCTTGGACGCAGTTCAGAGAGAGGCCATTCCTTACTATTCTGAGTGTATTTCTTCACTTGCCTTGTGCAAGTCGAGGTGCCATCTTTCTGATCACCTCCTGTACTCATTCCATTACTCAGTATAATAAAATGGCTTAGCATTTCTCTCTGCATTTCTTGAGTATCTGCTTATATTTCATGTTTACATTACTATATGTTGCACCACTGTTATTTTTATCACTTTGAGCTTCCCGGTTACCATATCATTTGTACGTATTTGGTTAGAGTTGCTTGGGTTTGAGGGATATCCCTGAAACGGGATATTACAGTGGTATCAGAGCATAAATCTGGCTCAGCTTGTGGAGCTAGCAATCTATGACACCGGGGGAAAAGCCCTACATCTGTTACAGAGGTAGAAGATATAGAGACATTGGGCATAGGTTGGAGAACACCTACAAAGAGGGAGACCGTGTTCCTGTGGTGGACGCAGAACAGGAGGAGCCTGTGGTGGACGCAGAACAGAAGGAGCCTATGGTGGACGCAGAACAAGAGGATCTGATGGCAGATGAGGACAGGAAGAGATTTGCGGACATGCTGCTCAAATCAGTGCAGGATCTGTCAAGGCAGATTAAGGTGATGGGGCAAAGATTGACGGCAATGGAGGCTAGACAGCGTGAGAACCCACGGGTTTTCCAGGTTGGTGAGAGATCGGGTACATCCCACCATTTTCCAAAGCAGGGTGCCACTCAGCGTGATACTACTCAGCAGATGGCCTCACATGCCCCTACACGCTCTACCATGCCCACTTTTCTAGGAGCAGAAAAGGGGGCTAGAGCCCAGCAGGAGGCAGAGCCCGGTCATATGGGCAATTATTTTGCAAAGTACCAAGCCTATGGGCAGAAGTTCAGGGATGCTCTGTCATTCAGAGACTTTGTTCAGCTCCAGCGGGATAGTAGACCCTGGGACCATCACAGAGGACACCGGCATTATCACGATGGAGACACCCACCGCAGAGCTAGTAGATTCCACTTGCCTACGTTTGATGGTTCATCAAACATTTCGGCAAGGTCTTGGGTGGAGAAGCTGGACATCTATTTCCAGCTTAACCAGATGTCGAAGGCAGAGGCCATCAAGGTGGCGACATTACATTTGGATGGTGAGGCCCAGGATTGGTGGTTCCATGGGATGGTTACACTCGGACATTCCGACATATGCCGAGTTCACCAAGAGATTGATGGAGAGGTTTGACCGGAGGGATCCGAAATAGCACTTTGTTGAGCTGACAAGGCTCAAACAGACAAGGAGCCTAGAAACCTACATTGCAGATTTCCTAAGGATTTCAGTGATGGTGCTAGACCTATCCACGGCACGGAGGATCTACATGTTTGTTGAGGGGTTAGCAGAGCCACTTCAGGGTCTAGTCAGGTCCACTAGACCAGCCACACTCCAGGATGCTATCAGCAGGACCCGAGATTTACAGGATGCCTTACCTAGGACCCGGATACCTTACCCCCAAAGACAAGCTTTCCAGCCTAAGGGGAAGGACGTGAGGATTCCGCCTCCAAAGGGGAATCCAGGACGAGCACAAATTGATGATGACGCCAGGAGGGAGTTGAAGAAGAAGCGATTGTGCTTTACCTGTCAGGAGCCGTGGGCACCAAGACATAGATGTGCTGCTGGCAAAGCACACTTTATTGAGGTCTTCTCCGAAAGCAGCAAGGAAGAGGATGAGGAGGATGATGTGAAGGCAGGAAATAGTCATGTCGTGCAGCGTCCCTTGCCGCCTCCACCACCAGCGGCAGGTGGTGCAGCTTTTGCACCTACCGGAGGAGCCCTTGCAGCATTGCGAGGAGTTCCCAAGTATTTGACGTTGGGCGTATGGGGGATAGTACGTGGCCAGCGAGTATCAGTTTTGGTCGACAGTGGGGCAACCCACAACTTCATCGATGCACAGATGGTTGAGCGGAGAGGTATACAGACAGAGAGCTTCGATGGATTTTCAGTTTTTGTCCCAGGAGATCAGACCATGGTGTGTGCTCGTTATGTCCCAGAGTTATCAGTGACGATGGGCACCTACACACTGACTGACCACTTTTTCGTGGTCAATATTCTGGACACCAACGTAGTATTGGGTGTTCAGTGGCTTATCACTCTAGGGAAGGTCACGACAGATTGGAAGGCCCTAGAGATGGAGTGGGATGATGAGAAGACAGCTAGGCATGAGAAGATACGGGGACAGCACACATATCCGCCTCAGACTGTTTCGGCTCATCGGATGGAGGCAGTCTTCCAGAAGGGAGACATAGAGTGTGCAATGGAGCTGCGTGCATCAAAGGCAAGGACTACAGGGCAGACAGTGCACCCATAGATACAGTCCATCCTTGACCGGTATGCCACAGTATTTGGGGAGATTCCGCTAGGACAGCGACCGGACCGGGGGTTTGAGCACACCATTGAGCTTGAGCAGGGCATACAGGGAGTGATTACTACCCCCTATAGTCATCCCAAGGCCTATCGGAATGAGATTGAGAGGGCCATTCAGGAGTTGCTGGCTCTTGGGCACATTCGGTCGAGCACGAGTCCTTTTGCTTCTTCCGTGGTGTTGGTGTAGAAAAAGGACGGGACATTAAGGATGTGCATTGATTACAGGGCCCTGAACAAGAAGACACTGAAGAACAGGTACTCCATACCCAGGATCGATGAGTTGATGGATGAGCTGAGAGGAACACGGTTCTTCTCAAAGATTGATTTGAGATCTGGGTACCATCAGATTCGCGTGAGGGAACAAGACATTCCCAAGACCGCCTTCAAGTGTCACTATGGGCACTTTGAGTTTTTGGTGATGCCCTTTGGGCTAACCAACGCCCCAACTACATTCTAGTCTTTCATGAATCACATCTTCCGCAGTCACTTAAGGAAGTTTGTGTTGGTGTTCTTTGATGATATCCTCATTTACAGCAGGACTTGGGAGGAGCATCTCCAGCACATTGAGACAGTATTGCGCATCTTGGAGGAGCAGCAATTCTATGCCAAGCTCTCCAAGTGTGAGCTTGGGTTGACGGAGATGTTGTACTTGGGACACATCATAGGGGTGGACGGAGTGAGGGTCCACGAGGAGAAGATCAGGGCCATCAGAGATTGGTTGGAGCCAAGGAATGTGATAGAACTCCGAGGGTTCATTGGCATTTGTACTTATTACGGAAGTTCGTCAAGAGTTTCTCACAGCTTGTTGCACCCCTGACAGATTTGACGAGGAAGGGGGCATTCAATTGGTCGGATACAGCGCAGCGAGCCTTTGACAGGCTCAAGGAGGTTATGAGCAGTTGCCCAGTGCTTGCATTGCCAAACTTTACGCAGCCATTTGTTTTGGAGTGTGCTGCGTCGGGAGAGGGGATCAGCGCAGTATTGATGCAGGGAGGTCACCCTATAGCCTTTGAGAGCCGGAAGCTCCTTCCGCACGAGAGGTTGTATTCTATATACGACAAGGAGATGTTGGCCATCATGCATGCATTGGCCAAGTTCCAACAGTATTTAGTGGGTAACAGGTTCAGGGTAAGGACTGATCACAACAACCTTAGGTTCCTTTTGGAGCAGAAACAGCTACAGGAGAGGCAGCAGAAGTGGATCAGTAAGATCCAAGCCTATGACTTTGACATTGAGTATGTCAAGGGTAAGAACAACGTGGTAGCAGACGCTCTTTCATGTAGACTAGCCACGTTGTCTCTTATGAGCTTGGATGCAGACTGGAGGGCTCGACCCTTAGTAGAGTACTCCAAGGACAGATTTGCATGTGAGGTTCTGGATGGGCAGGTGGCGAATGACAGGTACAGGGTGGTCGATGAGATCATCTACTACAGGGACCGAATCTTCTTAACTGAGGGGTCTTAGCTCAAGAAGAAGATACTTCAGGCATCACATGATTCACCATTGGCCGGCCATCAGGGTTTTACCAAAACCTACAGGGCCATTAGAGAGAGGTTCTCATGGAAGGGCCTCAAGGAGGACGTACTCCAGCATGTCCAGGAGTGCGATGTTTGCCAGAGGAACAAGGGGGAGATGAGCCATCCCGCAGGATTATTGCAGCCTCTTCCCATTTCGGAAGGGAAATGGGAGTGTATTTCGATGGACATTATCACAAGGTTGCCCATGGTACAGGGCAAGGATTGCATCTTTGTCGTCGTTGATCGACTGACAAAGTACGCACATTTTTTTGCCATATCTGCACACTACACAACAGCGCAGGTGGTCGAGCTGTTCTTCAGAGAGGTCTTCAGGCTACATGGTCTTCCTAAGACCATCACCAATGACAGAGACAGCTGTTTCATGGGCAGGTTTTGGTAGGAGCTTTTCCGGTTGGTGGGGACGGAGTTGACACCGAGTACCAGTTATCACCCACAAACAGACGGGCAGACAGAGATAGTTAACAAGTGGCTGGAGGGCTACTTGCGTAACTATGTCAGTGGGCAGCAGCGAGCATGGTTGAAGTCGCTGCATCTGGGGGAGTACTGCTACAACACTACAGATCACATGTCCATCAGTATGTCACCATTCTATGCTTTGTATGGATATCATCCTTTATCTTTTGCTAACGTGATGTTTGGTGCTAGCAAGGCTCCGAGAGCCAAGATTTGGATCCAAGAGAGTCAGGATATTCTCCGAGCTCTCAAGGATAATATGGCTACAGCGCAGAACCAGCAGAAGTTGTATGGCGACAGGGGTCGGGTGGAGAGACAGTTTGAGGTAGGGGACTTGGTCTACCTACAATTACAGCCATACCGACAGTCGTCACTGAAGCAGAAGGGGGTTGAGAAGCTCAAGCCCCACTTTTATGGGCCATACAGGGTGATACGCAGGATTGGACAGGTTGCATATGAGTTGGAGCTGCCCCAAGGCAACGAGATTCATACCGTCTTTCATGTATCATGCCTGAAGAAGGCATTGGAACAGCATGTGACAGTGACAAATGAGCTACCACCCACGAATGACGAGGGGCATTTGGTGTTGCAGCCACAGGCTATTATTGATACCAGGGAGAGGCAGCTGCGGAGCAGGATGGTCCAGGAATTCTTGGTGAGGTGGAAGAATTTACCGGATGAGAATGCCACTTGGGAGAGTGAGAAAATTTTGCAGCATCCATCACTTCAGTTGCTAGAGGTCAAGCAACATTTTGCCGGGGGAGACTGTAATATTCCTAATTAGCCATGGCTAATTGGAATATTTGATTTTTGCTCAATTTTGCCTTCTATAGTTATTAATAAATAAAAAGGTGAGGAAAGGGGGACATAACTCACTTTTAGAATAAAGTCACTCCCTAGTAGCACAACGTTGTAACTTAAAGGGGAGCCAAGGGGGGCCAAAGGACCATGTAGAAGAGGGGCCCACATAGACACTTGGAGAGACTGCGCAGATGGAGAAGAACACGTGGTAAGAGGGAAGCTACGTTGGAGGAGGTGGGCCTTAGAGTTGAGAAGGGCCAACGCTATAAAGGAGAGAGAAGCCTCCTCATTTTGGCATTCGATTATGTGCATTTGAGCTAGTCACTTCGACTTGGAGCACGCTGGTTGTTTAGCCTATCTGCAGCACTGTTTAGTGCATTTAGTGTCTCTGTTCGGAGATCTCACCCTTAGCCCCGGGGGACTTCGAGTGCCTACTCGGGCAAGGTAGTTTTCAGCAGTCTTTTGCAGTAGGATTGATCTTTGGCGTTGAGGAAGAGCTGAGCATTTGAGGATTGCGCAGTCTTGAGAGAGAGGGACGCAGTTCTTTTGGCGGGAGCTCTGAATTGGGGGTTTTGTGGAGGATTTGAGCTGGGAGATTGAGCAAGGGATCAGCCCTTGCATATTGGAGGATTTTGGCAGAATTTAGGGCAGAGTTTTGGAGGATTCTACTCAGTGGCAGCGCAGAGCCTTGGGGGACAACGTAGATCCTCAAGGGGGTGATTTTCGGGGGTCAGCTATTTCAGAAAAGCTTTGTGGGCTTTTCTGTGTTTCTTGAGTAGAGGCTGATTCCAGAGTTTCAGCATATTCTGAGGAGAAAAACAGCCCCAAATCCTCATTTGATTTCCAGCAGTAGCAGCAGCACAGCAGTTCTCCAACAGCTTAGACACAGTTCAAAGAGAGGTCATTCCTTACTATTCTAAGTGTATTTCTTCACTTGCCTTGTGCAAGTCAATGTGCCATCTCTCTGATCACCTCCTGTACTCATTCCATTACTCAGTATAATAAAATGGCTTAGCATTTCTCTCTGCATTTCTTAAGTATCTGCTTATTTTCATGTTTACATTACTATATGTTGCGCCACTGTTATTTTTATCACTTTGAGCTTCCCGGTTACCATATCATTTGTACGTATTTGGTTAGAGTTGCTTGGGTTTGAGAGATATCCTTGAAACGGGATATTACAGGATATTACATGGAAAAACAAAGGTCGAGGTAACTCATGTACCACAATTGCTCCCTACTACATTCATACACCCAAGGTATGGGCATCCTATATTATAGCTACCCTTGTAGCATGGCATGTGGCTTGGAGCCTTCCCTTCCGTCCCCACTTCATTCCATGACTATTTCACATGACACTAGCCCATGGACCTGTCACTCCCTTAGAGGTTGAAACCACCTAACAAGGTCCTTCATTAACTACCTTGTCGAGAAAGGTAACATTAGTACATGTTTAAAGACCATTTGGAAGGGCATGCCACTATGACGTGCCCACTTATGCGCTTTATTAACAAGCTTATTTACTCAATTATACGAATGAATTATTTACTGGAAGGTGAGGAGATGCATTGGATCTTATATAGGATTGTGGGCAGGTCTTTGTCATGGACTTGGTCTCCCTATATGGAGTCCAAGCTATCCAGAGGGGCATAATGGCACTTGTAGGGTGAGCGTTGAGAGCCATGGGCCTCCACCATAGCAAAGCATTGATTGCCACACCATGGGCTTCTTCAGCACCATGCATTGCTCGTTTGAGCCCCAACCATTTAGAGATGATGATGCACTTGGACCATGCTCCCCAGCCGGTCAAACATTACACCCGACACTTGGCAGTTGATCCAAGATCCAGAGGAAGTTTTGTCTCATTCGGAGAGACATGGGAGGGCATGTGTCATCTTCTAGCCCTCATTTTAGAGCATTTGCATGAACTTGAGCCATTTGGAGACCCATGAAACCCATTTGGAGCCCACAGAGCCCAAGATGGGGTTTGGAGATGTTTTGCAGCATTTAGAGGGCATCCCCCTCTTATTCATCACTTTTGAGGCCCTCATCCTCATTCCTAGCACATGAGGCCTCAACGCTAGCCTTGGAGAGCACTTTGCATTAATTACATGGGCTAAAAGACAAATAAAATAATAATTAATATAAATTTGTCTTGGTTCGCTTGTAACCAAGGGTTTGTTACATTGCTTAATCACATTAGGAGCTTCTTCATTAGAAAATTCGAACTCATTAGGATTGTATAAATAAGAGAGAGTCCCTCTCAATTTGATCATCACACTTGGGATTTTCGGCCCTCTCATTAGAGATTTTCGGCCCGCAATTTTCTGAAGAGATTAGGATGACTCTAATGCATTTTGATGTTTGGAAAAATTCGTTATCCTTCTTGGAGCTTCTTTTTGGCAAATTGATGGCTGGATATACTCTTCATTGTCTTGTAAATGTCTTTTGATGTTATATTTCTGAAATAAGAATGTCTAATGCATGGAATTTTTGTGTTATGGTTATTATTGTGCCCTGATTCATGAAAAATTGTTTAAGGCCTTGATACTATTAGAAAATTTTGCATGTGTTACTCATAAAATGATGAATGAACGAATGTTCCTTGAGGATAATTTGCATCCTTGAAACTTTATCAATTGTCATTGAAGTATAAAAGTCTAACTTTGTCGTGTAGATGCATCCATAGAGAGTAAAGCTGCTTCTTTAGGCCTCCTTGATGAGCCTCCTCCACGCTATCAATGTGCCCTTGCTATCACTGCAATTTTGTTTGTCCAAATGATCTCCAAGGGCCCATTGATCTCCTCTTATAATCTCTTGTTGAGCAATCAACAACCACAATCTAACTCCAATCGATGGCTAAAATCATCTTAACTTCTAAAAATAACTTTTCTAGAAGTCGCTAGAGAGAAATTGATTTGTCTCTATTAATCTCGCTTAATTAACCATTTTTCCTAAGTTGGACTTAGGAAAATAATTAAACTAGCTAATTAAATATAATTTAGACAATTTTCCCTATAAAATTTTTCTAGGTATTGAGATAATTAATCCATAGTGTTCCTTCGTCTCATAAACACCACCCAAGACTAGAACACTAGTCCGACCTACACAAACCAACAAATTGAAGAGGTTCCTCACTCCTAACATCCAAGCCCAAGGAGAAGAACTTCCAAATGTAAGATTGATTGCTCAACCAGACTTTGGGAATTGTACCATATGATAAAGGATTCTAGATCTAGGACCTCCTAAAGCTATATATTTCAGCTTAGCAATATTTGTCCTAGGATCTGACATAAGAGCTCTTCAGAAGTATCTTGATAGGTCAACCTGTTGAGAGGTGAGGTCAAGAGGAGAATCAGGATCTCACAAATGTAGTCTCTGCAGTGATGCGGGTCTATCCTTGACATTTGCTACCCTTAGCGAGTAGAAAAATACATGAGAAAGAGGTGACCCTTTGGGGAAGAAAAAGGCGACCCCATGACGGGCTCAGAACAAGAAACCATTAGTGATGACAAATAGAAATCAAAAGAAACAAAGATGCCAAAAAATTTGTTGGCAGCTATGGCAATGATGACAAAAACTATGTAACCCAAGAGACGTGCTGATGTAGACTTATCCAAGATCTCACTAGCAACTATCTCAATAAGCCTACAAACTGAAACCTTGAAGTTCAAGAGGTTGGTGAAAAAATGGATCTAACTATATTTGTGGACTCTAGAAGTACTCGCAACTTCCTTGATATCAATGTCACAAAGAAGTTGAATTTATTTGTTTATCCAAAAAAAGACCTTGAAGTAGAAATGGTAGATGACCTAGAAATTACAAAGATTGAAAGATGTCACAAAAAGTTATGTTAAAGATACAGAAGTTCTAATTGCAAACTAGACTTTATACATTACCACTTGGTAAAATAGCTAACGATGTTAGGTGAATACACCTCCAATCTACAAAAGCCACTCGTGGAGTTCAAATGGAAAGTTACATGGTCAACCTTCAACAACCAACCAACAAGTTACAACAGAAGATGTACCCCCAAGCGAAGTCAAACCAATGTCCTAGGATGGAATATCGTACACAAACAAACATAGAAAGATGTAGCATAGAAACCATATGAACCATATGGACCAATTACAAAAGAACATGCAAAACCATGCAAGGGTGCCTAGGAAAAGAACAGGACCAAGTTTGGAACTTTCCAGAGACCTTCGATCCAATGGAAGTCATCCTATAGGAAAGCATGGTCATTCTAACACAACGACCTCTCGAAATTATATTCTTTGAAGAGAAAGCTTCTTAAAGGGAGAGGACATGTAATGAACATGAATATTCATTACTAGAGCTAGATGTAGGGTAGAACAGTAATAAATAATAAATGTATCGATGACCCATATATAGGCCAGTGGCACAATTGTTAGCTCCAGTTATTCCTGAGGAGGAGTTACTGCTTCCTATATTTGTTGTGAGAGAATTTTATGATTCAGTTTTCTACTCCCAGCTATAAAATGTAAGCCCGTAGGGGATGTTTTAGCTGAGAGGGTGTGAGGAATGATGTGTTGTAATCTCCTGTTGAATAATAAGATTGTCGATGCCTCTGTTTGGTGGATGTAGCCCAGATTGGTTGGATGAACCACGTTAAATTTGTTGTCTCATGGTTTCTACTGTACATATGTTTTGCTTATGTTTTTGTTGTGCGTACTCTGACAATTGGTATCAGAGGCTGAGAGGCCAAGTCTGCTGCGCAAATACTAGTGGCCGTGGACTGTCAGACCGCGGACCAGTGGACTGCGAGCCAGGCGCATTGACCAAGATTAAACAGTGGCACAATTGTTAGACGCAGCAAACGTAATGCGTATTCAAGATTTGTGAAGGACTGTGGTTGATTGTTGTCGAAATTTTGGGCAAATGTGACATCGACACCACCACCAAACAAGATAACCAGTATGACTGGTCCTTTGGAAGAACTGGCCACCGCAGTTACAAGTTCCGTTTGATACCCAGCTTCCTTGGTTGCCTTCACTGCCGGTCGTATCAGGCGTGTGGGTTACATCTCACGTTGAAACATCCACGTCGATATACAACTTTAGCGAATTTTGCCAAACCATGTGCAGGTGGGGTGTAGTTACAAGGAATCCCTGCAATTCCATGCCAGACCATACCACACTGTTATCGATTCTTGCTGTGATAATCAAACGTCCAAATGTTTGGAAAGCGGAATGACAAGAAAGTCTGTCATTGGAGAACGCGAGGCAAGCCGTCCTTGTATCGAATATTATGGAGTCGATGAGGAATGGTTTTTTGGCCAACGTATATAAAAACTGGCAGAGCGCAGATGGCGCAGCGCTGGAATGAATGCACGGAGAATGGTAAGTGTGGGTACATTGTTTTTTGATCTTTAAATACAATATTAAGAGCCTATCAAAATATGGAAAATGGGATTGAATGGAAGTATGTTATTAAAGGCATTTTAAATGAAGGCAAAGGCATTTTATATCCCTTTATAAGGCATTTTATATCCCTTTATAAGGCAAAGGCATTTTTTTTTTTTAAATAAAAACTTCATTTATTAAAAGTTGCAATTAGAGATTTTGTGTGACACAACATGGCAAAAGCTCAAAGTGCTCGATTTGAGATCGAGAAATTCAATGGCAAAAACAACTTTGAGATCTGGAAAGTGAAAATGTATGATCTACTCGTGCAACAAGGCGTGGCGAAAGCTTTGTTGGGAAAAGCGAAACAACCTTACACCATGACAGATGATGAATGGAGTGACTTGGATGAAAGAGCACTAAGTGACATTCGATTGTGTTTGGCGGATGATGTTTTGTTTAACATCGTGTTAGAGAAAACTGTTGTTGATTTGTGGATAAAGCTTGAAAAGCTGTACATGACAAAATCCTTAACCAATAGGATTCTTCTGAAGCGACAGTAATACAGTTTGCGCATGAAGGAAGGTACATCTATTACTGATCATTTGAATACCTTTAATACTCTCCTAGTGCAGTTAGAAAGTATAGAAGTAAAATTTGAATCAGAAGATAAAGTTATAACTTTATTATGCTCGTTGCCCGAGTCATGGGATCATTTTGTTACTTCTATAAGTCTTAGTTCACCAGAAACCCTTGAATTTGATGATGTTGTTGGAGCTTTGTTGTCCGAAGAAACAAGGAAGAGGTCAAATTCAGAAATCTCTATATCAGAAGCAATGATGGTCAGAGGTCGTTCTAAAGAAAGACGCTTCAGTAAGCACAACAACTCGCGTTCAAAATCGAAAGGAAAGAAGAGTAAGGTAAAATGCTGGTTTTGTGGCAAATCGGGACATTTGAAGAAGGACTGTTGGAAGAGACAGCAAACATCCAAAGAAGACTCTTCGACAAAGAAGAAAGAAGCAAACACGACAGATACAGGTTCGACATCCATTTCAGGTATGAGTGATGAAGTGTTATCAGTTAATTTGTCTAATCATGATCAACATTGGCTATTAGATTCTGGTGCATCAAATCACATGTGCATTCATAGAGAATGGTTTAAAACTTATAAATCAATCAATGATGGAGTAGTTTACATGGGAAATGATGTCACATGTAACATTGTGGGAATTGGAAGCATCCAGCTTAAAATGTTTGATGGGACAAATAAAATTCTAACCGATGTAAGACATGTACCTGAACTAAGAAAAAACCTCATTTCACTAGGAGTTCTAGACACTAATGGATATAAAACTTTTATTCAAGGTGGAGTAATGAAAGTTTATAAAGGAATTTTACTAGTAATGAAAGCAAAGAAGGTTGGAAATCTTTTTCAGTTAGAAGGAAGAACAGAGTCAGATCGTGTTTTTACAGTATCCGAAAATGACAGTAATTCTATTCGTTTATGGCATCAAAGGTTGAGCCATATGAGCGAAAGAGGTTTAAAGATTTTATCTAATCGTAAGTTACTTCCTAATTTAAAGTTTGTTAAGTTAGATTTCTGCAAACATTGTCTATTTGGGAAACAAAGCAAGCAAAAATTTAAAACTGGAAAACATAGTAGTAAGGGAATCCTTGATTATATCCATTCTGATGTTTGGGGTCCATCTCCTACAACCTCATATGGAGAATCGTCATATTTTGTATCTTTTATTGATGATTTCTCTAGAAAAGTGTGGGTCTACATGTTAAAGAAGAAGTCTGATGTATTCACAGTTTTCAAACATTTTAGAGCATTAGTTGAACACATCACTGGAAGAACCATTAAATGTTTAAGAACTGACAATGGTGGTGAGTTTACTTCCAAGGAATTTGATAATTATTGCAAGGACGCTGGGATCGAAAGACATAAAACCACTGTATATACTCCTCAGCAAAATGGAGTTGCTGAACGCATGAACAGGACTCTTTTAGAAAGAGCAAGAAGTATGCTTAGTAACGCTAATTTGCAGAAGGAATTGTGGACAGAAGCGGTTTCTACAGCTTGCTATTTGATAAATCGATCACCGTCAACTGCAATAGGATGCAAAATTCCTCAAGAGGTATGGAAAGGTCATCCTTGTGATTATTCTAAACTTAAAGTTTTTGGTTGTGATGCATATGCTCTAATTCTGAAACATCAGCGTTCTAAATTAGATCGTAAATCAAAAAGATATATCTTTGTTGGATATGGTGATGGGACTAAGGGATACAGATTGTGGGATCCTACTACTCACAAAATCATCATTAACAAAGATGTTAAATTTAATGAATCTTCACTTGAAAATCCAGATGTAGATGATAAATTGAAACAAGATAATGTATCTAAGCTTCAACACATTCAGTTTGAAACCAGTTCCAATACTGATGATAGTCAAGATGAACAAGTTTCAGATGCAGGTCATGAACAAGTTTCAGATACAGATCATGAACATGTTTCAGATGCAGATCATGAAGAAGTTCCTACAGATAATAATCAGCAAATTGTGGAAGTACCAGAAACATCTTTAAGGAGGTCCACAAGAATCACACGTCCTCTTAAAAGGTATGATGATTATGTTACTTCAGTTGCTTTAACCGCTAATGATGATGAACCTTTATGCTATTAGGAAGCTGTAGAAGGTTCTAAAAGTGAAAAGTGGAAAAAAGCTATGAAGGACGAGATGATGGCATTAGTCAAGAATGGCACATGGGATCTGGTAGAACTTCCTAAATAGTAAAGACAGAAAAACTGTGGGATGTAAATGGGTTTACAAATTGAAAAGGGGTGTTGATGATACAGAGGACAGGTACAAAGCAAGGCTGGTCGCAAAAGGTTTTTCTCAGAAAGCAGGCATTGATTTTCATGAGATATTTTCACCAGTTGTAAAAATTGTTTCAATTCGAATTGTATTAGCATTAGTTGCTTTACTTGATTTAGAATTACCGCAACTAGATGTTAAAACTGCATTTTTACATGGAGATTTACATGAGGAGATTTACATAGAACAACCGGAAGGGTTTGTTCAAAATCGCAACAAGCAATTTGTCTGCAGGCTCAAGAAATCATTGTAGGGTCTGAAGCAGTCGCCTCGACAATGGTACAAGAAATTTGATTCTTTCATGATGAGTCAAAATTATATAAGAAGTGAATATGATCATTGTGTTTACTAAGAAATTAAGTAATGGCGTGTTCATTATCTTAGTGTTGTATGTTGACGATATGCTTTTAGCAAGCAAAAGCATGATAGAAATCAACAGGTTAAGGCTCAGATGGCTAGGACGTTTGATATGAAAGATCTAGGAGCAGGCAAGACAGATTTTGGGCATGGAGATTTCAGAGACAAGAGCAATGGTAAGCTGTGGCTATCACAACAGAAGTATATTGAGAAAATACTCTTGAGGTTTGGTATGAACAATGTGAAGCCTGTTTCAGTCCCTTTAGCTTCCCATTTTAAGCTTTCTTCTAGTTTATGTCCTAATACAAATGAAGAAAAAGAATATATGTCTCGAATTTCATATGCCAATGTAGTAGGTTGTTTGATGTATGCGATGGTTTGTACTCGACCAGATATTTCACATGCAGTTGGGGTTGTCAGCAGGTATATGGCAAATCCGGGAAAAGAACACTGGTCAGCAGTGAAATGGGTGCTTCAGTATCTGAGAGGCACGAGTGATTATTATATCACTTATAACAAGAGTAGTGGATTTGTTTGCGGATATGTTGATTCCGATTTTGCAAGTGATTTGGATAAGAGAAAGTCAACTTCAGGGTATGTCTTTACTCTTGCAGGTGGAGCTATTAGCTGGATGTCAAAGCTACAGAACATTGTTGCTTTATCCACTACTGAAGCAGAATACATAGCTACTTCACATGCTTGCAAAGAAGCGATTTGGTTGAAAGGTTTGTTTGGTGAGTTTGGTAGGTTACAGGACAACATCAAGTTATTTTGTGATAATCAAAGTGCAATTCATTTGGCTAAGAATCTGGCCTATCATAGTAAATCAAAGCATATACCTATCAAGTACCATTTTGTAAGACAGGTTATCACTGAAAGGGGGGTCTCTCTTGAAAAAGTGCATACAAAGGAAAACTGTACAGACATGTTCACGAAACCAGTTTTGTTAGAGAAGCTACGTTGGTGTCTGGCTTCTCTTGGCTTGCCAAAAAGATAAAATAATAAAGGAACAGGGTATCAGGCTAATTGTTGTCAAGGTGGAGATTGTTGAGATTTTTCTGTTAATTAATTTTGGAAAAAATCTCATGAATGTGACAACAATAGGATTTGTTGCTAAGTTAGCTCCAGTTATTCCTGAGGAGGAGTTATTGCTTCCTATATTTGTTGTGAAAGAATTTATGATTCAGTTTTCTACTCCCAGCTATAAAATGTAAGCCCGTAGGGGATGTTTTAGCTGAGAGGGTGTGAGGAATGATGTGTTGTAATCTCCAGTTGAATAATAAGATTGCCGATGCCTCTGTTTGGTGGATGTAGCCCAGATTGGTTGGGTGAACCACGTTAAATTTGTTGTCTCATGGTTTCTACTGTACATATGTTTTGCTTATGTTTCTGCTGTGCGTACTCTGACAGAATGTGTATTAATAATGTCATGTTCTTTTATATTTATCATTCATCCATTCATCATCTATCTTATTCTCGGTTATTGACAGAATGTTTATTAATAATGTCATGTTCTTTTATATCTATCATTCATCCATTCATCATCTATCTTATTCTCGGTTATTTCACACTGAAAAGTTGAATATGATGTCAATAATTTGATTATCCCTCTCTCTCTCCAAGATAGCTCCCAATAATAAAGGGCTTTGCATATCACAAAATGGACGGCGTTGTCATTATGAGGCCTTCCAAGAAAGAAAAAGACGGCCTACATGTGCAAGGAATTCAGTTACTTGAGGTTTACACCCATGGCCAACAACTAGCTATAATGCTTTGTTGTGTCGAATAATGAATAACTTGCCTTAGGATTGTGCAGAGTAAATCCTCCAATCGAAATTGGCACTGATATTGAGCACATAAACAATACTGTTATGAATGGTTTTGCCAGCAACTGGCTCTCACACATTCTCGTTAAACCTTACAATGGAAGGACCTGCCCCAACAAGCTAGGATGGTCGCTGCTCCCATTCCTTAATAGACAACCTTGTTACTCAATAATCACCTACCTGTGGATACAAGTCTCTAACCAAAATGGCAGAACGGGGCATTCTGCAAGCTATATTATTAATAGAAATTCAACCCATGGATCTGTGTGTGAAGCCTGCATATTGAATTTTAATAATTCGGAATCATCACAGTCGATGACACCGAAAACAACTCAACTCAGCTATATAACTGTAAAGGTTCTTCGTCAAGTACATTTCCTATAATTGGTCGTGCATATACGTTTCACAGCGAAATTGTTATCAATTAGTTGTCTATGAGCTCCTGGGAACTGACTTTCTGAATCTAAGGAAATCAATGCTTCAATTCAGCTACAGTGCTGATTAAAGGATCGAGGTATTCTTAAAACTATAAACAGCATATATTCTATACAGGAGTGCAGTGGGACTGAGAGTTTTAAGGTACCTTCCGAGTGTAATAATCTGCCAAACTGGCACCCCAGCCTCCCGGGTGGAAGGCATTTTCAGTCAGAGATGCTCCGAACAGCACGAACAATGGACGCTGATGCCCTGCCATTCCCTAACGCTATGCTCGCTCCTCCGCTTCCCTCCGAATCCCGATACCAATCACTCTCTATTTCCCTCAATCTTCCCCCGCCCCCTCGTTATTATTGTTATTAGCTGTCAATCGTACATGGCTTTTTCGTTCCAGTTCCAATTCCATTCGCAGTTTGGAGTCCTAGTGCTCTGCTGGCCACCTGTTCATATTGTTTACTGCCACGTGGCCGTTTTCAATTCCATCAATCAAATCAAGGACGCCGACCATTCCTTTCAACTCGACGGGCAGGGCCCAGCGTGCGACGCCCTCCCGGAAACGACGACAAGTTTGGTGGACACAGAGAGACTTATAAGCATACTTTTAATGTGACATCAAATTCCGAGAGGATATGTCAGAGTAATAATAAGTCTCGCAATTATCATGGGCATCATATCGTTAACAGTGAGTTGATTTGTCGAATACGTAACAGTGGTCAGTTTAATTTATCCAATCCGTGAAAAACACAGTGCAGTGCAAACTAAGCACCTTTGTAGTTCGATAGCGACTTCTGCATGCAATAGGAAACTAGAATATTTTTATTTGTTTTTTTTAATATGAAATGAAATGATATTTTAACATTTATGATATTAAAAATAGTTTATGGGATTATTAGTTCTCTGTTTTTTGTCTTTTGCAATTTAATTTTTTTCTGGTTTCAATTGATGATGCGCTGGTCTAACTTTCTAACAATTCCCTTGATGAAAAGACAATGCCAAGAAACCGAAGCTAGCATATTTCCATAACTTTCTATGATGTCTTTGAATGCAACACATTCCAAAATGAAATGTTTTTCCAATTCCACTGCCCCAGGGGTGCAAATTGTACACACTCATTTTTCCCGAGCTTCTTTAGGCCTTTTCCACCATCCTATTTCACACCGTAGTTGACGCAAGTTGGTTCTTAATTGAGCAATAAGAACCTTTGCCCTCCACGGAATGCTAGCTCCAATGAACTCTTTTTGTTGTAGATCACACGTAGAGTTGAATTCCTCAATGTAGTACTTCTTCTTTCTACCCAACTCTTTTCCCCATACTCGTTTATGAAAATTCTCCATAACAAAATCCTTTAGCTCCTTCCTATTTGTGGCACTGGCATTGAGATAGATATTCCATTTTTGCATCCATATGTAGTTTTGTTTCATCCATATTTTCTTTCTTTCACTCATGCCTTCATTGAAGATAACATTAGGCCATCTACTAACTCCCATTTGCTCAATTCTTTTTAGATATCTTATGAGCTGCACCATAGCAATTGCTTCAATGGGCGCTGCTCCTATTTCACTCAACATTATCTCATAAGATACCGAACTTTTTTATTTTGAACTTGCTCATAATCAAGCATTTTTGGATTTTCTCAATTTGTTTCCATTTTGAGACGAGGGTGCTGCTAGCCCACAATTCACACCCATATAGCATCACTAGACAAACTAGGAGTCCAAAAAGCGCTTTAATCGTTTTCCAAACCCATAACTTTGTCTCTCTACATCTGTTTTCAAGAGCATATAATGCTTTCCACCCTCCTAAAATTCTCTTTTTTCTCCAGTTCTCCCAATCAAGTTTGTTATTGAAATCAATCCCGAGGTACTTGTACTCATTTACTTCTTCAAGAATGTTGTCTTCAAAGAAGAACGTATATTGGCTTTGCTTCCTATTATTAGAGAAAAGCATTATTTTGGTCTTGCTAGTATTGACTTGCATCCCCACTGCTCTACAAAAATGCTCAAGGGCATATAGGTGCATTTGCAATCCATGAGTCGATTTAGAAATCAATACAAGATCATCTGCATATAAAAGAAGCTTTATCACAAACTCCCCCAACCGAACACCATCTCCACCTTGCAGATTTAGCCACTCTAACAGTTTATCAATATATAAGCCAAAAAGAGTAGGAGATAGAGGGCAACCTTGCTTTACTCCAATGTCAAGCAAATTGTAAGTATATTTGTTATACGTTTTAAATAATAAAATATTCAAATTTGATCAAAAATGGTTTTGTTGGGTTTTGGGTAAAAAAATTCCCAAAAAATTTAAAATGTATAATGGTTAGACAAGAAAGAAAGAAAATTATTTTAATGTACATGAGGCTAAAGAGAGCCTATGGAACAGATTGCTTCTTCATCTGGTTGACGTATTCGGCCCTTTTCCTGTGAAGCCTCACAATAAACGCTCCCAACTTCTCAACAAATGCCTCGCTAAATAGATTATCCCAAGAGCTAGCTGCCATAATATCTACATAACTTTCCATGTTGTCTTTGAAGGCCTCACATTCTAAAATGAAATGCTTTTTTGTTTCCAGTTTTCCGAAAGAACAAAAAATACATACTCTTTCCTCCCACACTTCTTTTGGCCTTTTCCAGCGCCCTATTTCACAACGGATTTGATGAGAATTAGTCATTAACTGAATAATAAGAAATTTGGCTCTCCAAGAAACATTGGCCTCTGCGTACGTTTTTTTGTTGATGATTATGAGTGGGATTAAACACTTTAATATAGTATTTTTTCTTTCTCCCTAGCTCCTTATCCCAAGTACGCTTGTGGAACTTATCCATAACAAAAGCTTTTATCTCTTTACTGTTTATGGGACACGTGTTCAAGCAAATACCCCATTTACTAAACCATTTGTTATTTTACTGCATCCAAGTCTTTTTTCTTTTGCACAATATGTCATTAAAGACAACCTTAGTCCATCTACCATCTTCCATTTGCTCATTTTTTTTCAATACCTTATGACTCGCACCATAGCAATTGCTTCAATAGGAGCAGCGCATGTTTCACTTAACAAGATAGCATAAGGAACTGCACTTTTAATTTTGAATTTGTTTGTAATCAAACGCTTTTGAATTTTCTCAATTTGTTTCCATTGCATGTCGGATGTATTACTGGCCCACAGTTCACAACCATAGAGAATCATTAGAATCACTAGAAGCCCAAAAAGAGTTTGAGTGGTTTTACAGTCCCATAACTTTGCCTCTCTACACCTATTTTGAAAAGCATAAAATACTTTCCAACCCCCCAAAGTTCTTTTCTTTCTACAGCCATCCCAGCTTAGATTTTTGTTGAAGTCAATTCCGAGGTATTTGTAATCCACAAATTCTTCCAGAATGTTGCCTTCAAAGTAGAACTTATGCTAGTTATGTTTTCTTTTTTCAGAGAAAACCACTACTTTCGTTTTGCTAATATTGACTTGTATGCCCACCCTTCTACAAAAATGCTCAAGGGATAGTAAGTGCTCTTGCAAACCAAGAGCGGATTTAGCAATTAGAATAAGGTCATCTGCATACAAAAGAAGCCTTATAACAAACTTGCCCAAATAAATGCCATCACCCCCTTGTGAATTTAACCACTCCTCAAGCTTGTCAATATATAAACCAAAAAGGGTAGGAGACAATGGGCAACCTTGCTTGACCCCGATATCGCTTCTAAAACTTTCAGAAATGTCTGTTGAAGTTTTAATTTTGACTTTCACCTCTTCATACAACCTATCCACAATTGCTCTCAAATGTTTAGGAACCCCAAGTTCCTCCATTCTGCACCAAAGCTTATCCCTAGGAACCGTGTCAAACGCTTTTCTGAAATCAACAAAGCAACAAAAGACTTCTTCCTTGTAATTTGTAAAAATACAACTTGATATTACAACTTTGTGGAGGTGCAAGTTTGGTTGCTTGAAAGATGTGGTCAACAATAAATATTTAATAGTTGGTTCAACCCTTATACCCTCCGCTCTGCTTATATTATGGAGAAATTTGAAAATGTTTCAGCATTGAAAAGTTTAGAGAAGAAATGTGAAAAGTTCTAGCATTGAAAACCTTGGAATGTTTAAGTTCTTTTCATCTTACACCTCTGAGGGTGTCAACATTGAAAACATTAGGGTGCTTGAGCTACTTCAATCTTATATATGTCATTTCAATGGCTTTTGGCTTCCTAAATTTGAGTTGCTTTAATAGATTCATTCCACTAAGACCAAACATTGCGGTGTATATTTATGTTGCGGAGGTTTTTCATTGTTTATTTTACAAACTTTGTTGATAATTAAAACTCCTTTAAGGAAGGACCTTGAATAAGGGGTAGAGTGGATCTATTTGTTACTCCATCGTTTCAAAAATTCAATCCTACCATTTCAAATGTCACCATGATGGTTGTTTGGGTTTGTCTCCCAATACACACACGCATTTGTGGTATTTAATAGTATTTGAAGATATTTGGAATGCCATGGGAAAATTTATAAAATTTCTCATTGATTAGATTCAAAAATAGATCTCACATATGTCTTAATTTTTGCAGAGCTTAACCTCGATCAAAGTTTATTGAACAAGATAATTATTGAATGAGAATACTTATAATGGACTACAAGTTTAAATTATGAGAATATAACTTTTTGGTGTCATCATTGTCAACAAATAAATAAACTAGAAGACTCTTATCCTCAAGTGCACACTCACCCAAAATATAAAAAGATCTCAAAGCCAAACCAAAGCATCAGTACTCTCCATAACAACTATATTTACATCATGTGGATAATCAACCTACAAAAAAATCATCAAGCAATGCCTCCTGAGCCAAATATCCAAACTTGATCAGCTGATTCAATTAAAGAACCAACTCGCTCATAAAGAATGAGAAAAACATGTCTATGATGGTATCCCTTGCGAGCACTAAAGATCTAAATGAAACCCCATCACTGGGAATGAAGGGGCCACATAAATTTGATTACTTCGATTTTGACAAGGTGTTAGCAATCCCTTTGAATCTCATAAATCAAACTCTGTTGAAAAGTGTGCAACAAGAAATGCTTGTTGAGAATGCAACAAGATGATGGAGCTTAGTGGAAAGGAGTCGCCTTCACTAAGTGGGCCCGCAGGCTATTTTTGGCGCAAGTCTATTTTTAGACTATGTCTATTTTTAGACATATGGATCATGTCTATGGATTGCAGGTTGTTGTTTATGGATGATTGATCAAGTTGGAAAAAATAGATGGACTTCTATTTTTAGACCACAGCGGAGTGACTGCTCAGTCTAAATATAGAACAGTCAAATATTATTAGCTCATAATAATATTTAGACTATAAACTTTGTCTTATTCTCTTGGAGCACTTCAGGATGAGCTACGGATGTGGTACATGCAGATCCCAGAAGGAAATACGTGGTTACCTATGGGATGACTAATATTTGCATGCAGGACTTCAGTTAGAACTCAAGTGAGTTGAGTTTAGTGGACTGGAGGTGCAGTTGATGGAGTTGTGTTCAGTTTAGCTTTGTTAAACTGGTTGTATTTAGTCTAACTGGAAAATAGACTAGAGATGAGTTGGGTGAATTGGTTATTAATTAATTCACAAGTTATTAACTCATAATACAACTAATGAATACATCAGTTAACTCAGTTGCATGTCAGTGCATGTTCAGTTCAGCAGGGACAGGTGTTAGAGAATCAGATTGCTATCAGTTGTGACTATAGTTGTGCATCAGATCTTGCACAATCAAGGGATGGAGTATGCCAATGAGTTTGCCCACGTATTTGCCCACATTGTAGCTTGTGCTCAC
>APFE031657987.1:0-10420 GCA_000404065.3 Pinus taeda | reverse complement strand
ATGAGTTTGCCCACGTATTTGCCCGCATTGTAGCTTGTGCTCACGTGATTTTTCCAAGTAAATACGTGGTTGCCTTGGAATTATCATCAGTTCTTGAGCAGGTATTGAGCAGTGGAGGCAGGCAAGCAGCGAAGGAGATTTGAGCCAGTGATTGATTCAGATCTGAGCTGTATTGTGTGTAACAGGGGTGGAGATACTTGTGAGAAGTATTATGCTGTGTAATGTTACATGACTCAATCATTAATATACAGATAGTTGGGGTTTTTAGCGAGATGCTTTCCCCGGGATACATACTGTGTTAATGTGTGAATGCTCTTGCTGTTTTATTGTTATTGATGCTGCTATATTGATGATCAACGTAGAGGAGCTTATGTATTGTGTATGTTTTCCGCAATAGTACATGATCAAGATAATCTCCATTGAATATGTGTTAAATTATTCAAAAATTCTACAAACTCAATATGTAGCCCCATTGAAACCTTCTACAAGAGAACAAATATGTCAATATGAATAATTGTTAAAACAAGGCAAAGTAAACAAGGTTAAAACAAGGGGTATAAATCCTCTTTTAGTAGGACTTTAGTCCGTGGTTGTTTTCTTTTAAGTTTTTTTTTTTTTTTGTTGTAAAGGACAAGCCTTCTTTTTGGGTGTTGTTATGCACATTCAAAATGTAATTTTTGGTTTCTTTATGAAATAAAAAAGTATGGGTTTTTCTTAGGAAAAAACAATAATAAAGTTAATGAGTGCCGGCGAGAATAATGTGGAAATTGTTAGTGATAAAATAAAGGAGAATGTTATCACAACATCTTGAGCATTATACTCCAAAGTTAATTGCAAGTGTGGAAAAATCCAAATCTAAGTGTAAGGGTGGCAAAAAATTGGGTGCATAGTGCATTATAAACCATATTTACCATTGTTATAACTAGTAATCGCAAAATTGAGAAACTCCAAAGCAACACAACCCACTAGTTAATTATTTCCAAGGAATATAAGAAATAGATAACTCTTTACAAACCATATTTATTTCATATTTGATATAAACAATAATAAACAAATTTGGTACACTCCAAGCGACATATCCCATGAGTTTAACATCCTTCAATAAATAAAAGGGATATATAATGCCAACTATCTTTATGTCATAATCATTATAAATAGTAGTTAACAAATTTGGGAAACTCAAAAGCAACACATCACATAATTTCAACTACCTCTGAAGCATAAAAGGGACTCACTTGTCCAAAAAAAATGTGTAGTTGAAAGGCAAATTGGAAATGCTATAATTTCTTCGTGATTGATTAAAAAAATGCTAACATTGATGGTTACCTTTAACTCACCAAAGGCCACACAAAGTCAAACTTGATTTTTCTTAATAGGCATTGATTCAAATACATCCAATCTCTATAAACCAAGTAAAGGCTTCTTTTATCATGTGATGGTTGGGGGTTTGTATTTTATTTAGGTAAAACTACTATGGCACACCTTAAGAATCATAACAACCTAGGGAAAATCGGTGCACATGTTAAGAGTATAAGAGGAAATTACAACTATATTGTGAGTGGACTCCCAATGGAACTTCTACCCATCTGATAATCACATCGTGCATATGTCTACAACGATGGATGAGTTTGTGTGCAATAATGAACATTCTCTAAGAAAGTATAGATGCAAAGTCCACTTACATACCATTGCTTTGAGAAATAAAGAATTCAAATTCTTGTTCATCAATAATGACCCTTAGAAATAAACATAGGTATGCATGAGTAATCATACATTGCATGGGAGATGGAGCGCGTCGGTTTAGGGTAATAGGGTTAGGGCACCAGAAGATTACCGCAGGCCGTTGAGTTATTCAGCCTTCACCGTTTTCACTGTTAGCGCCCGCGTCATTTTCCTCGCCGTCCTCGTTTGTAGCTGTCCGTTTCGTTCCCGCTGGCTAAGATGGAAGGTCACATGGAGACCGACCTAGTTGACTACTCCGTGGATCCGTTTGAGGACCAGGTCATTTTCGAAAACCCTAACTTCTCTGTGTCGGTTTCACAAATTCCGGGGGATACGGATCCCTTTCCGCAGGACACCTCGCCTGTGGTCTCTTTACCCGGATATATACCAGCTCCATCCGTCTCAGTTCCGTTTTCTGACATTTCACCGGGTTTGGAAGCACCTCCCATGTCCCCAAGCACTCTGCATATCCTATCCACCTATACACCTCACCAGCTATCTTTCGATCCGCACCCGCCCCTCTCCACTGTTCTCTCAACCCCTCCGGTGGCAGCCCCAGTGACTGGATCTCAAGCCCTCCCTGTGTCTGGGATTCAGCCGTCCAGCTGTTTCGAAACCCCGGTGGTAAATGTTAAAACTGCAAAATCCACATCTCCTGAGGGGACACAAAACCCTTTTGTGGATCATCCCTCGGCTCCTCGCACCAAGAAGCGGAAATCCAGGTGCATCAAGGCGACGACAAAGGATATCACTATTAGGTTTGGAGAAACATCGGCTATCGGGGAAGCAACGGTCATGGCTCGAACTATTTTGGTAGTACATGTGCAAGGACGGGCATACTCTGCAAATAGACTGACGCTTTGGGTAAAGGAGATCTGGGGTGCCCTGCTCAAAGAATTGCCTGATGTTCATGTTCTCCCCTGTGGATGGTTCTCTCTCCATTTCGCAAAAGAAATTTACACGGATTTGGTATTGGAAAAGTACTGGCACATCGAAATGGCACCGGTCTTGCTCAAGAGGTGGAGTCCCCTTTTTGATCCAGAGGGTGAACAGATTGGTGCGGGACCCCTGTGGGTTCGATTGCCGGGATTACCACTACAATACTGGAGCGAGGATGTACTCATTAGGATTGGAAATGCGCTAGGCACATACCTGGATCATGATCGCACATTTGTGGAATCAAAGAAGCATACTCTGGCTCGTGTGCTTGTTCACCTGGATACACGAGAAGGGCTAGAAGAAAAGATCACTCTGCAATGGGGAAATTACAGCAGAATACAGATTCTGGACTACGAAGGTGTCCCGTTTCGTTGCAATCGATGTCATCAGGTGGGGCATCTATTCAAGGACTATCTGCTCAATAAAAAATCAAAGGACTCTCCAAAGGTTACTCCAATTCCATCCAGAGGAGCCTCCCCTATTATATCTCGCCAGCCTCAGGGATCCACACCTGCTACTCAGGTCACTCCACAAGCTACATCGAAGGAATCAGGGAAGAAGGGTTTTGATTCGTCCTCCCCGCCTATGACCAGGGCTCGGGCAACAGCAGAAGCTGCTTAGGTCTCGGGTACCTCTCTAACCCTTTCTCCCAGTTCACTTGATACATCATCGAAATTGGTCGCATCAAATGCACATTGCATCATATCATTCCCATCCCCGATTGTATCTACGATACAACCTACTATTCCACCCTCTACCTCATATTCCTCGCAGTCATCCTCCCATCCTTATGCACTTCGTTCCCGTTCTCACAAAGCGGACATATCAGGCAGCCAGGTGGGGTTGGGTATCTTCTATTCAGGAACAAGACCTATGACCACTAGAGGCAGGAAGACCGAACTCTCAAAAGCTATCAGACGGGCTGGGGCAGAGGTTGCATCTGGTCGTCAATCTACACTTGAAGGGGTCCTTAGAGCAATTCCAACCCCGAGAAGTGTTCCCCCATGAAATGCTTATCATTCAATTACAGGGGTCTGGCTAGTGCCCCAAAAAAACTAGCCCTTCAGAGACTCTTTGAGGTAGAACAACCTGACATTATTCTACTTCAAGAGACTCTAGGTCCGGCCGAGAATGTTACCCTCTCCTTACAAGTTCTAGCCCGAAATGGAAATTCATGGCGACCGATGCTATTGGACGATCAGGGGGCCTGGCCATTGGTTACAACCCCAGAACCATTAGAATCGATGCATCATGGGGAGGTCTGGGGTTCATGGGCATTGATTCTTTTTCATCGGAGCTTGGAAAATCTCTCAGAATTTTGAATGTATATGGTCCCTGTCACTAGAGGGAGACTTTTTGGAGGCACCTCCTAAATCTTTCATTATTGGCCCAAGATCATACCATTCTGGGTGGGGATCTAAATTTTTCTTTAGGGTTCAGCGAATCCTGGGGGTCCTCGGCACAGGTGGATGCCATTACGGAATTCATGAGGAACATTGTGGAACAAACAAACTTCATTGATGTCCCCATGCAGAAGCCTCTGCCCATATGGAGGAACCGAAGGGTGGGAACGACAGCACTAGCTCGCAGACTGGATAGATTCTTGATGAAGGGTCCTCTGCTTCAGCAGTTTCATCATTATAAGCATTGGGTGGGTTCGGGGGGTATATCTGATCACTCCCCCATATACCTGGAGATATTTGGGCCACACCCGAAACCAAAAGCCCCATACAAGTTCAATCACACTTGGATACAAGATCAGGGATTCATAAAATTGGTCAATGACTTTTGGAAGGCACATCCCATAGACAGAGAGGCATCCCTGACAAAGGGTTTCTGTAATAACCTCACCTTTCTAAAGCATCTAGCCATCAATTGGGAAAAGGAAAAGAACAGAAAGGAATCCGAACAACTCACCCTCATTAAAGCTGAGTTATGTTCCCTACAAGATGTTCGGAATTTGGGATATATCTCGGGGGAGGAAAAATCTCGATTGATTGAACTGGAAAACCAAAAAGCAAGCATCCTTAGATTAAGGGAGGAATCTCATACGTTGAGAAGCAGAGAAATTTGGTTGAAAGCCGAAGATGAAAACTCAAAGTTTTTTCAGAATTATGTAAAAGGAAGGAAAGTCTCAAATACTATATGGAATCTACCTCTATCAGAGGGGGGTCTTGCAGACTCATTCAATAAGCTCTCCCAGCTTGGCACTAACCATTTCAGGAGCATTTACAAATCTCTACCAGGAACAAACCTGGCAGAGATCATCAATGTGGCAAATCATTTTCCTAGATTTGTAAATGAGGAAGACTCTGAAGATCTTACGGCTCCGGTCACCATGGGGGAATTGGAGAGCACATTAAAATGGTTCAAGAAAGATAAAAGCCCTGGCCCGATGGATGGTCCATAGAATTCTACCTAGCCTTTTTTGATCTCCTGGATCAAGACTTGCTGAGGGTGGTGGAGTAAAGCAGATCATCGGGCTGTTTATATCATGCTATCAACTCAACGTTCATAGCACTCATCCCCAAGACTGACTCCCCTTCCTCTTTCGATGACTATCGTCCCATCTCTTTGTGCAACTGTCTTTACAAGATCATCTCCAAGATTATTGCCAATCGTCTCAGGCCCATCCTCTCCAAGCACATCTCTCCACAACAATTTGCGTTCCTGGAAGATAGAAAAATCCATGAAGCCATCGGTTCTGCCCAAGAAACCCTACATTCCATTTGGTCTAAACATCTCAAGTGCATCCTCCTCAAGATCGACTTATCAAAAGCCTTTGATTGGGTTAGCTGGCTTTACATCAAAATGCTCCTCATTCATCTGGGTTTTCCATTACCTCTCATCAACTGGATCATGGCATGCATTATGACCCCTTCTTATAGTGTGCTCATCAATGGATCGGCCTCCCATTTCTTCCACTCTGAAAGGGGGCTTTGACAAGGATGTCCCCTCTCTCCTTTATTATTCCTCATGGTCATGGAGGGCTTGAGCTGATTAATCATCTCCGCAAAAAGAGATGGATCCCTCAGCGGTCTCAAGATCACTGATGATTGTTATCTTACACATCTACTTTTTGTGGATGATGTTCTCATATTACTGGATGGCAGCATCCGAGACTCTCTAAATTTCTCCCGAATCCTCCAGCTATTCATGAAGGCCACTGGCATGATTGTAAACTAGCAAAAATCCACGATCACTTTCGCCCGCACTTCTGTAAACGAAGCTCAGAATGCTCATCAAGCCTTCCCATACTCCATTCACCCTATGGACAGGGGACTAAAATATCTGTGGTTCTGGTTAAAACCTTCGAGTCAAAGAATTGCAGATTGGGTCTGGTTGGTCAACAAATTGGAAAAAAGGCTAAACTGTTGGAGTCACAGATACCTTTCCAGAGCCGGGCAGCTAGTACTCATCAAATCTGTGCTGGAAGCAACCCCAGTATTTTGGATGGCACTTGCTTGGATTCCCAGACATATTCTTGCTCGACTTCAGCAAATTTGTAACAAATACCTCTGGGCTGGAAGCCAGGACAAGTGCATTTTTGCTTGGATTGGATGGCAAAAGATTGCACTCCCAAAGAGGTGGGGGGGCTGGGGCCTAAAGTATCTTCCTTTATTTGCAAAAGCACTGGCAACAAAAATGAGTTGGTCGCTGCTAACAAACCAGAACTTATGGTCTTGTCTATCATACTATAAATACATTTGGCCACTTGATATACTGGATTGGGTAAGGCTCCCTAGCTGGCATAGGACAGGTATATCAACTGTTTGGAAGGCCTTGCTGTTCTCATTACCCCTGATCAGGGATAACCTGGTTTGGAAAATAAACGACGAATCTCTGGCTAGAATAGGGATGGACCCATGGATTGGCAGCGGAGGTAGGCACACCCTATCACAAGACCTGATTCGGTATCTACACTCCCGTGACATTACAATAATTTCACAAGTTGCTGATCAGGAAAACTCTGGGATCTTTCACCAGGCATGGAAGACCGCGCATCAAGTAAATCTGCCACACAGATGGCACCATGAATGGCAAGATTACAGAGAAGCTCTAATCGAGTCTCACATAAGAATCAGAGACGATCCGGACGAACTCATTTGGAGTCAGGTAGAGAATGGAAAATACTCTCCAAAGGCCGGATACATCTCACTAATGAGTCACAAAAAACCTGATCGCATCTCGACTTGGTGGCATAGTATTTGGAAACTAACAGCTCCGCCTAGATCAAAACTATTCTTCTGGTGCACATTGAGGAACAAGGTACCTACAGGAGAACACCTAATGCATAGAGCAATATATGGCCCGACATGGTGCGTGCTGTGCAAAGGTGCATCTGAATCCACATAGCATCTCTTTTTGAGATGCAGTGCTACACTTGACTTATGGCGATCTCTCTCTAACCTCATCACGTTCAATAGCAAATGGGAAGGATCGGACCTGATCGAGGCTTGGGAAAGTTGGGCTCAAAAACACAAGGGATCGAAATGTACAATCCTCCCGATTCTTGTAAATTGGCAGATATGGAAGGCTCGCAACTGCTCTATCTTTGAAAATAGGCCTATCAACTGGCCTTTGATCGAGGCTGCGATCACAGCTGCCTATAGGGAACTCCCAGACCCTCCGCCCCCAAAAGAACGCCATCCTCAACCACCCCCATGCATTGACATAAACATCCCTTGGGCTTTCTTTGATGGTGCTGCAAATCATCAAAGCTGCGGGGGTGGTTTTATCTTACATTTGAATGAACACCATCATTTCAAAGTAAAAATGGGCCTGGGCACAGGATCTAACAATTATGTTGAGCTCATAACCTTACGACATCTACTCCATTTCGCTCTAAACCACCAAAGCACCAACATCAATATTTTCGGGGATTCAAAAATTGCAATAAATTGGTTCAATGGCATATCTTACTGTCACATTCACACACTCAGCATCATCCTAAATGAAGTATTTGTATTCAAGGCAACTTTTAACAATATCTCGTGCTCTCACATTTACAGGGAACATAACGGCCATGCTGACAAATTATCCAAGGAGGCCGCGCTGATGAACAGGGGCATATGGGAGATCGCAGAGGTGAAGGGACAAAATGAATACAGATACTTCCATCGGCCATATATAGACCAAGAATACCAGCATGCACCTGATCCTTAAATACTGAAAGGATTTTTGTTTTTTTTGTTATGCAGCCAGTGCTCTTTTTTTGATGAACAATACATGCATATTTTTGTGGAAAAGATACAGTTTCTGCCTTAAGGCAAAATGTGTACAGTTTTTTATGACAGACCTATTCACAGAGAAATATCTATTGCCCTGCATGGTATATATATGTAAATATGGAACACTGTTTTACACACAGTGGAAATCACATATGCGTAAAGCATCTACAATATGTAATTTTTCCAAACTTAATGAAAAATTACGGATTTTTCCAGTGGAAGAGTAATCATACATTGCATATACTTTAAACATAAGCATGTAACTATGTAGAAAAAATGTATTTATTTTGCAAAAAAAAAGGCATCAAAATTAAAATAAAATAAAATGTTTATTTTGTCTTAATAATTAATTAGCATTTATACTATGGAAATTGTTGTGTATCAATGAAAAGTATGTACAAATGCATACACATGGAAAATAAGACTTTGTATTTATTTATAGGACCAATGGTAAAGATATCAAAGTCCTATGGATGATATCCATTTATGACAACCTTGGAGGACATGAATGTGTAATCAAGTCAAGAGAATGTTTGTGTTATGTGTTAAAGTGGCATGGGATTCATAAATCCTTACCTTAAAAAAAAAAATCACCAATTCAAATAAATGATTTTCATTTAGATGTCTTGGAGAGAGAGATTCTCCATGATATCCCATGAAGTGGAGCTTCTAACAAAGGAGATAAGCAATGCAACTTCTCTTTCATACTGAACGGAGGGATGGGAATCTCAAAGAGATAAATCATTGTTAAGGGAGGGATGGGAATCGCCAAAATGGTACCTACCCCTAAAATGGGCTCTACAAGCCAATAGATCCAGTTTTTCCAAGTAGAAAGTATCAAAACAAATGAAAAATTATATAATGATCCATTTTGGATTATCTACTCAACTAGAAGAAAGCATTGTTGTATTGTAAGATGGTAACTTGTCTATTGGCAATGAAGGATGATGATATATAGAAAAAACCAATTACATGAGAGAAAGTGTGGAGCAACCAAAGATGGGTTTCCCAATGATTTGATTAATAATGACTCTCTCCCTTCATCTTTAAATACTCCATTCAAGGTTGAAGCAAAATTGGGAACACCAACATATGATGGTTAAATAATGTTGAGAACCTTAATAACTAGTCGAACTATATAGATATCTATTTCAAATTTTATCAAATAAAAGAAACCTAAATGATTTCTTTTTTCTAGTTGACAATGTATGGACATACTTTGTTATGATGGTAGAGTTATGTGGATGCTTGGAGGATAGGTAAGAAGACCATGGTTACAAAATGGAAGCATTCCAAGGAATTCTTAAAATCACAATTCTGTCTTATTCACTATGAAGAGGAACAACTCTTGAAATGGAAATACCTCTAGCAAGAACAAGGAAAAGGTGTTCAAGCATACTTGTCCAAGTTACATGAGTAAGACACCACAATGAGGATCTCTTTAGAAGAACCCAAGTTAATAGTGAAGTACCTTAAAGGCCTATTCAATAAATGTCATAAAGTTATTACAGTCATTCAGTGAGAAAATCATATGTGAGGCAAGAAAGAAAGAACCTTACATTGAGTTGGACTTTAAGAAAGGGAAACATCAAAAGGGAAAAGAAGAAATCAACAAAAATAACAAGAAAATTGCAACCATAACCTAAATAAAGAAAAAACATTTAAAAGATTTGCAAATATATTGATGTAGATAGGCACATGGATGAGAAATGTTGGAAACTTCATCCATAATTGTGCCCAAATTAGAGCAAGTCTTCAAAAGGAGGAGGACAACTACCAAGGTAGAAGAAACAATAGTAGGAGGCACCTATGATATGTATGAAACAATAAATTACACCACACTTTAACAACTAAGAGAAAGTGGACAAAGAAGCACAATATTCTAATCCAAGTTCAAGTAAAGAACTATAAATCAATCCCAAAGGGATTGGATCTAACGGTGAAAAGTGAGGTGTTTTTCACCACTGGGCAAGGTTTAACTCTTGTGAGGTCCACTTACCCTGGAATCCATGGGAACACCTTGAGGTCTTGATTAAATGCATCGTTGCACTAAGAGAGACTAAATTAATGGTCTCATGACTCGTGTACACATAAGTTGATCAAATGCCACCCATATGTATTTCTTTCAAAGTCTTTATATTGGATGATGGATGAAGAGGATGGACAAGTTGCATATATGGGTAGTGGCTCTAGCATGTCACCAACTATGTGTTGGTCCGACATCACCTCAATGCATGCACACTTAGAGGATGCTGTTTATGGTTCCCACAAGGCTCACTAGGGAAGGGTGCTTTGTTGGTGTAGAGTCTTTAGAATAATGTTGTTAGGTTCCTATACTAATGATGCCCCCATTACTATTGTAGTTGTATCCCTTATTAATATGGTTGTGCCCCTATTGTCCCCATATTGTTATTATTGTGCCCCGTAGAATCCCTCTATTGTTATTTTTGTGCCTTTATATTATTATTGTTAAGTCGGCTTGGTTATATTGTGACTCCTTAGACTCCTGTATATAGAAAGGAGGTTTT
>APFE031657978.1:149978-158294 GCA_000404065.3 Pinus taeda | reverse complement strand
CCATCCTGCGCCACCATGGCGGCCCGTCTGTTCGCCCACTAAGGTTGCACGATTCTCGGAATCACCCGCCATTCCATGGATGGACAGGGTGGTATCAGTGGGCTTCTACAGTTTATCCTGATATTGATCTCCATCTTCGTCTTCAATCTACCCCTCAAGGGGGACACTGAGGGGTAGATTGAAAACTAAGAAGGAGCTCAATATCAGGAGAAATGGTAAAAGTTTTGCTGTGGCAGAGGGGGTTGGTTGTGGCAGCCCCCCGTACCACCCTGGCGGCCTCCACATGGGCGAGCAGGCCGTTGGGGTGGCACGGGGAGAGGTTGTGGCAACAACTCCTACAATTTCTCACCTCATTGATCTCCTTCTCCGTCTTCTATCTACCCCTCAGCCTCCCCCCGCACCACCCCGGCGGCCCGCCTGCCCTTGGGGTGGCAGGCGATTTCTTAGTGTTAATATTTTTTTAATTTCAATTATCTAATTATACAAATAAAAAACTTATGATATATTTTTGTTGTTAATTTAAGTTAATATGTTTTCATTATTTACCGATTTATGTCTTTCTATTTTTCAGGAAAATGGCATCAAAGAAGATTTCTGTGAATCTTTCTGGACCAAAGACTCTTAAAGATGCATCTTCAAAAAACATTGGTGAACAAACTCCATCTGAGCTCATGGCTACAAATCTTTCAAGTGCCTCAAATGATAAGAAGATGATTTCATACTGAAAGAATTCAAAAGAGGTGAAATTTCCATCAAGAATTTGGTATGTGAAAGAAAGAGAAAGCCAAAATGTGAATATATATCTATATATTGATATATCGAATGATAATGGATTTTATGAGGTGATGGGAAGAGTCATAGATATGTGTTCGGTACCGAACACTGAAGTTGTTTACATACTTACAAAAGCTCCCAAGTCACATAAAAAGATTAAATACCAACTATCATATTCATTGTATGACATGAGAGAGGTATCTACAAAGTTGTGTAAACAAATCGTAAATGAGATGAAACAAAACATCGTAAGTATTGTTATTTATATTTGTATTTTGTGTTCTTGAAAGTGTCTCGCTATATTTTTTTTTAACTTTGTTTTTATTGACATATGATATTTTGTTTGGCAGAATTTTGTTGAAAGTTGTTCAATTAGGTTGGGAGGCATTCATTTCATAGAGCATGATATCATGAAAGTTGAGCAGTTTTTACTCATTGTCAGAAGAAGATATGGAAAACAAACAAAATGTAGTAATTGATGATGCTATAAAACTACATCTAAAGGATTAGAAAAAAAGGCCTCTAGTGGATAAATCTAGCAAGGGTAGACAAGTTACTTTTGAGGACGATGAATTTGAAACTGACAGTGAAGCATATGTTGCTGTTACTGAAGATAACATTGGAACTGAGAAGAGCCATAAAAGACCAAAAGTAACAATGCCCAAGAATAAATCTTTTGAGAATGTTATGACGAAGAAAAGTAAAGTTGAAGATTTTGAAGTAGTCATTACCAGCGGTCAAGAACCTAGTGAAACTTCAAAAGAAAGCAGAGAAATCGTTACACCAGGAGCTGATTTAGAGGATGGCATTATCAAAACAAAACAAAATGCCATTCGACAGAATTTGACAAAGAGAAACTTAATTGATGGTGGTTGTACATTTAAGCTTAATGTCAGACAAACGTATAAGGCAAGTGAAGGACAATGTCAATATCAAGTTAGAAAGCCACACCATCTATGTGTTCACAACTTGAAGACATTGATGAGGTACAATCCATATGCTCATGTGGTTAATTATGTGTTTCTTGTTGATCCAGTTCAAGTTCCCAACAAAGAAGCATTTGATAAGTCAAAATGTTTTGAATACAATTATTATGTGCTTGGGGGGAACCATTCTGTAGAAGCTCAAAGACAATTGATGAAGGAATATCCCAATAACCCACATTTTGAAACAATGAAATGTATCATTTATGCTGGTTTATCAGATACAGAAGTAAAGTTAGTGGCATAGGATCATAATTCAGATAATGAATATAGGATGTATATGACTTTCATCCAAAGGGTTAGATTTATTCATAGTGAAAGGTCAATATCAAGTCAGAAACCAGAGCCATTAGAGAAACCAGAAGAGGAAAGCGCTATAAAACCTCCAGAGACTTTCAATAACCCAAAGAAAGTGCTGACTGAATTCCGAGAAATAACACCAACATGTAAAAACAGTAGTGAAAGTATTATATTGGATATCCACACGCTTTTCCAGTGGGAAACTAAGAATCCAACCATCCATAATCTCCTGTTCACCATTGTATTCTACTTTCCTAATCGAGAGAAGAAAGCCCCATAAAATCAGGTTATGAAGGCAAGCCATTGAGCCATCAGTTTGGCTCAATGCCATATTTTGAGAATTTTCTGAATTACAGCAGTTATTTGGAAATATGTCTATTTTTTTCTCAATTTTTATGCTTATAATATTTCTTTGGTTAATTATATGCAATTTGGATAATTATTGTGCAAATTTATAACTATGCATATATTTAATTTGCATGAATTGATTATTTCTGCTCTAATTAATACATGCTATTTTGGATGAGTATACGAGACCCATCGTTGAATGTTATGCATGAATATTATATTTTTATTTATGCAATTTATAATTACTCTCATATCAAGTTAATTTTTATGCATAAAAGAAATAATGTCTAGTGATCCATATAACTTTTAATTGATTAGAGAATAGCCATATCATCTCTAATTAAATAATATTATAAATTATGATTGATTAGGATCACATAAAGAATATTTAGACATTAATATTAATTAATTATACTAAATATAATAGATTTTATCCCACAGGAATTATGAATTAATAGTTTTATCATAAAGTTCAAATCTAAGATAGAATTTATAGCAAATTATAATCATAATATACCCTTTAGAAATATGAATTAAGTGAATAATTTGATAAATTCTATCATAAAGAATAATTGAATCTGCTTGAATTGAAAATTTAGTCCACATACAATTTTTATGTCATTAGATTCAATTTTAAGCATGATTTACATTGGTAAAGCATGAAATTCTATTTAGGCCTAAAATTTAACATAAGCATGTGATCTTCAATTTTATGCAGTTGTACAACCTGCAAATTTCTCTGATATTTGTTGTGATATCCTTGAACTTAAGGGAGATAACTATGAGGTCTGGAAGGAGAGAGTTCTCCTTCATTTGGGGTGGATGGACATAGACTATGCTATTAGGAAAGATGAACCACTGGCACTCACTGATACCAGCACTACAACGGACATCGCGCTTTATGAACCATGGGAGCGATCTAATTGCCTAAGCATGATGTTCATTAAGACTAAAATTTCAGCTGGTATTCGTGGTTCTGTTGATCAACATGAAAAGGTCCGAGAAATGCTGAAAGCCATTGATGATCAATTTGTCACTTCAGACAAGGCACTAGCAAGCACCCTAACCATGAAGTTATCATCCCTAAGGCTCACCAATGTGAAAGGTGTACGCGAGCACATCATGCAAATGAGGGACACTGTGGCTCAATTGAAGAAACTCGAGGTTGAAATATCGGAGTCCTTCCTGGTGCACTACATCATGAACACCCTTCCGCACCAATACGGACCCTTCAAAATCTCATACAACACACATAAGGATAAATGGTCAATTAATGAACTCATGACCATGTGTGTTAAAGAGGAAGGGAGATTGGTGATGGAACTGGGAGAAAGTGCAATGCTGGCAAGGTGTGGAAAGGGAAAATCTCAAGCCACTCAGAAAGGGAAAGGTAAAGTACCTCCCCAAGCTGATATCAAGAAGGATTCCAAGTGTTTCTTCTGTAAAAAGAAGGGACACATGAAGAAAGAATGTGCCAAATTTCAAAAATGGCTTGCGGACAAAGGTAATCCAATCTCATTTGTTTGTTATGAATCTAATATGGTTATGTCAATATTAACACCTGGTGGATTGATTTTGGATCAACAATTCACATTTCAAATTCCTTGCAGGGTTTGCAAAACCTAAGGAAGCCAGTGGGAAGTGAGCAAAGCATCTTATCAGGAAACAATATGAGCTCGCATGTGGAAGCTATAGGAACATGCTATTTAACTTTAAGTAGTGGCTTTGTTTTAGAATTAGAAAATACCTTTTATGTTCCAATTTTTTCTAGAAACTTGAGTTCAGTTTCAAGGCTTGTACATTTTGGATATTCCTTTAACTTTTCAGAAACATCTTTCAGTTTGTTTTATAAATCTAATTGTGTTGGGAATGGTACTTTGTCTGATGTTCTTTACTGCATTAATTTACAAAACAATGTCACTTATGATTCAATGCATGTTCACACTGGCACTAAAATATGTGTTATTAATGAGGATTCCTCTAAATTATGGCACCGAAGATTAGGTCATATCTCCATAGAAATAATTAAAATATTAGTAAATGAAGGGGTACTTAATACTTTGGATTTTACTGATTTTGAGACTTGTGTGGATTGCATAAAGGGAAAGTAGACCAACAAGTCAAATAAAGGTGCAAATAGGAGTTCAACCATATTAGATATCATACATACTAATATATGTAGTCTAGACATGGACTCACATGGTCAGAGATACTTCATCTCTTTTATAGATGATTACTCGCGATATATGTATCTCTACATGTTTCATAAAAAGAATGAAGCATTAGATGCCTTTAAGATCTTTAAGGCTGAAGTAGAGAAACAATGCGGCAAGAAAATTAAGATCGCGAGATCACATAGAGGTGGAGAATATTATGGTAGATACATAGAGGATGGACAAGCACTTGGGCCACTCGCAAAATGTCTTCAAGAGCATGGGATTGTTGCCCAATACACCATGCCTGGTTCACCCGACCAAAATGGTGTAGCAGAAAGAAGAAATCGCACATTATTGGACATGGTGCAGAGTATGCTTAGTAGCTCCAATCTTCTTAAATCCTTGTGGATTAAAGCACTTAAGACAACAATGTATATATTAAACCGAGTTCCAACCAGGGCTGTTCCTAAAATGCCATTTGAATTATGGAAAGGTTGGAAACCAAGTTTGCAACATATGCACGTTTGGGGATGCCCGTCTGAAGTGAGAATATATAATCCACAAGAGAAGAAGCTGGACCCAAGGACCATTAGTGGGTACTTCTTGGATATGCTGAAAGGTCTAAAGGTTACAGATTTTATTGTCCATCTCACAGCACTAGGATTGTGGAATCAAGAAATGCAAAGTTTCTTGAAAATGACTTGATCAGTGGGAGCGATCAAACAAGGAACATAGTTTCTGAGAAGGATCATTCAGAATCTCAACCTTCCACCTCAAGTGATAGATTGGTTATTGTTCACAACACCCCTCAAGTACAAACTCGGGTTGAACAACCAATTGTTGAAGTTCCACAAGTTCAAGAGTTGCCAAGAACTTTTGAACGAGTTGAACCACATACTTCTTAGGAAGATGATGGTACAACATTAAGAAGATCTATTAGACCAAAGAGATCAACAATTCCTAATGATTATGTTGTGTATCTGCAAGAATCTAACTACAACATTGGAGCCGAAAATGATCCCGAGTCCTTTTCATAAGCCATAAGTTGCAAAGAATCAGAATTATGGTACGATGCCATGAAGGAAGAGATGAATTCTATAAAGAGTAACGGAGTCTCGGATCTTGTTGAGTTGCCTAATGGTGCAAAATCCATTGGATGTAAATGGGTCTTTAAGACAAAGAAATACTCATTGGGCAACATTGAGAGATACAAGGCAAGACTCGTTGCTAAGGGATTCACTCAGAAAGAAGGAATCGATTACACGGAGACTTTCTCTCCTATATCTAAGAAAGATTCCTTGTGGGTTATTTTGGAATTAGTAGCCCATTTTGACTTAGAGTTGCAACAAATGGATGTGAAAACGACATTTCTCAATGGAGATCTAGAAGAGGAGGTTTAGATGAAACAACCTAAAGGATTCCCCTCTAGTGATGGTGAGCAATTGGTTTGCAAGCTCAAGAAATCCTTATATGGTTTAAAACAAGCATCCCGCCAATGGTATTTGAAATTCCATAATGTAATTTCTTCATTTGGTTTTGTAGAAAACATTATGGATCAATTTATATACCTAAAATTCAGTGGGAGTAAAATCTGTTTTCTTGTTTTATATGTGGATGACATTTTGCTAGAAACCAATGATAAGGGTTTTCTGCATGAGGTGAAATAATTCCTCTCTAAAAATTTTGATATGAAGGATATGGGTGAGGCATCTTATGTCATTGGCATTAAGATCCATAGAGAAAGATTCTGAAGCATCTTGGGTCTGTCTCAAGAAACCTATATTAATAAAATTTTAGAGAGATTTCGGATGAAGGATTGTTCACCAAGTGTTGCTCCCATTGTGAAGGGTGATAGGTTCAATTTGAACCAATGCCTAAAGAACAACTTTGAAAGGGAACAAATGAAGAACATTCCATATGCTTCTGCTGTCGGAAGCCTAATGTATGCTCAGGTCTGCACAAGACTTGACATCGCATTTGTTGTGGGAATGTTGGATGATATCAGAGTGATCCAGGTTTAGACCACTGGAGAGCTGCAAAGAAAGTAATGAGGTACCTTCAAGGAACCAAAGGCTACATGCTTATGTATAGATGGACAGACAATTTGGAAGTAATTGGCTACTCAGATTCTGACTTTGCTGGATGTGTTGATTCATGCAAATCAACATCAGGATACATTTTTTATGATGGCCTGTGGAGCTGTATCATGGAGCAGTGCCAAGAAGACCTTGACTACCACTTCCACTATGGAAGCCGAGTTCATCTCCTGTTTTGAGGCTACTTTACATGGTGTATGGCTTAAGAGTTTCATTTCTGGGCTTAGAATTATGGATTCTATCTCTAAGCCATTGAGAATGTATTGCGACAATTCAGCTGCTGTTTTTATGGCTAAAAACAACAAAAGTGGGAGTCGAAGTAAACACATCGACATTAAGTATTTATCTATAAGGGAACATGTTCAAGAAAAGAAAGTGGTCATTGAGCACGTCACCACTGAGTTGATGATCGTTGATCCTTTGACTAAGGGCATGCCACCGTTAAAATTCAAGAATCATGTAATGAATATGGGACTTGGTTCCATTATGTAGTTTCTCATTGTATAGACAATGTTTTTTTTATGAAATTCTTAATTATTGTGATGTTTTCCTCATATTTATGTGCACCTTAATTTGACTTGAGAGAATTCATCTGTGTAGGACCAAGAATAAACATAAGGTTTATTCATTAAGAAATTGCTGCCACATAAATTATGATAGAAATAAATACATAGTAATACATGGAAGATAATACTCATCATTAGAGGACTTATCACCATGATTCATGTATCTATTACTTAATACAGATTATCGATGGGTTTCAAGCTGAGACATTAGATTAGAAGTATGGACCAAGTGGGAGAATGTTATCTCCCTGTATCCAGTTCTCACAGAAACCTTCTCGCGGGATTCCTTTTCTTGTTGGGAGCTCCCGGAGTGGTCCATTACTCCTTCTATAGTTCTCTACCATGTTCTGTGGAACACTTGACATGTAGCCACCAAAAGCTTGATGGAAGCTTGGCTATAAAAACTCTTGTTTGGTCCCCAAGCTCACCGCTCAATTCCCTTCAGACTTACACCATCAAAATCAAAGTGAGTAGAACTTGGAAGTGCCAAACGAGTGAAAGAAATCTGTGATAAATGTTGCAGATCTTTCTGTGCCGTTTTCTGCAGGACCTTACGCATTTGGGAACAATCTGCTTAGCTCCTCTTCTTTTGTAATTGTTGTTTCATTCGGAGTTGAAGCTAAGAAACTGGAGAAAATTGAAAATGGAAAGTCTGGTACTGCATGAGCTTTGAGCTTAGGTTTCAACAATTTGGTTAGCTGTTCCATCGAATGTGTAAGCCTGTTAAAGAATAAACAGTATCAGAGTGTGAGCAAGTATCAATGGCCGGATGTATGTTTTCTTGGGTATTCAAGTTTTCAATTCTTTAAGTGTTTATTCTGCATTACAGAATCATTATTATGCTAACATCCCCTGCTCGCCATGCAACAACAGCCGCAACAAAAGTACAAATATCAAAATATATCAGAATTCAAGAGGTGCCAGTTTGCATAAGTCCAACTTAACCCTAAAAATCAATTTTACCCTGAAATGATATACATTAAAGAGATAGAATGTGGCCATGACTCCATGTACTAAACTGAACTAATTACCTTTGCATTTGATAACCTGGCCTACAGTAGAGCTCGCCATTTTCGTTTCAGTGCAGATGGTA